>CM077221.1:519208-579208 GCA_039654775.1 Spinibarbus caldwelli
AGATATAATTTGTTTTGGATAAATCTAACAGGCAGTCTTTGGTCTCAGTAATCTATTATTTGTTCCAGAGCAAATAGTTTTGGCTGAATGCAAAGTTTCATCATGTTATATTTCATATAACTCTAATGCTGTATATCAGAGCACTGCCTTTGTACTTTTGACTGAATTGCCTAGCAACTTTTATGATGGCTGTTAATAGTATTTAGTATTGAGAAATGGTGTGTGTTCATGATGGTGATTTTAGTTACATTGTTCCACCATTAGATGGCGACAAGAGACTGTTTTTATGAGTGAGTCAGCAGCAAAGACTGTTATTGAAAGAGACTGAAACAGGGATGTAAACAAGAAAGTTATTTTTAGTGTCAACAACAGCCTGTAAGACGCAACCAACAAATGCCGTGAGCAGTGCTGTCAATGAAAATCACACTTAACAGATGAAAGGATAGTAGGACAAAGATATCACTTTCATCAGCGGACAGTCAAACTAATGTTTTATTGTGAATATGAGATTGATCTGAAGAATGAATGCTGGATCAGATGCAGGTAATCACGCTCTTTCAGTCAGTCTGTCTCATAATACTCTATTCCACATAATACACAACTTTTACTAAAGTAAAAGTAAAAATACAATAAGCTTTTAATGAAGCAACTCAACATTCCTTCATTACTAGTTCTAAAGTGACGTTTTCAAATTAGTACGGAGGCTTGGGCTCAGCTGTTAAACTGTCAACTTTAGATTTGAATCCGTGGCGGAAGTATTTTTATAGGTGTAATTCTATTACAGTTTTAGTTGTAGTACCTTTAGTACCTAAACTTACAGTGGATATCAAAATTAGAGAACAATTTATGAACACTTGATTTTTTTCAGAAATAATATAGGCCTAATCTCTATCACTCCATGCTAGTAGAATAGTGTTTGAAAAAAATAACCAGGGCACTTCATCAAAAACCCATTATTTTGTGGAAAACACAGTGATCAGAATTACAGAACAGCAATGATTGTAGCACAAGGAAAGATTACAATCTGACTTTGCTGCAGTTGGAATTGAACTGCTGGTTTCATCTGGCCAGAGGAGAACTGAGCCTGGTTTCTCCCAAGGTTTTTTTCTCCATTCTGTCACTGATGGAGTTTTGGTTCCTTGCCGCTGTCGCCTCTGCCTTGCTTAGTTGGGGACACTTCATTTCCAATGATATTGTTGACTTGATTGCACAGATACTATTTAAACTAAACTGAGCTGGACGATGACATCACTGAATTCAATAATGAAATGCCTTTAAATGAAAATTGAGTGTTTAATTTTGTAATTTTACGTTATTGACACACTATTTTCCTATTTAATACTGTAAAGTGCTTTGACAATCTGTATTGTTAAAAGCGCTATATAAATAAAGGTGATTTGACTTGACAACTAACATTTTTGAAGGTTACAGCAGTCAGAAATGTGTAGAAAGTGTAGAGTCTCTGCTTTGAATGACTTCAGCACATCTGCGGCACTGACTCACGCTGCACTGCTGTGATCTTGGTCCACTCTTCTTCCACTCTCTTCAGTTCAGTCACTGTAGTGGGTTTCTTAGCCAGAGATTTTCAGTCGTGTTTAGATCAGGACACTGGCCATTATATTATTTTATGTTTCCAGCTTCAAGCAACTGCTTTACCTGTTTTGCAGTGTGATGGGAGTATTGTCCTGCATGATAATTGCAGGCTGATTGGGAGATGAACGCAGGGAAGGAATGCATGTTGCTGAAGGAGGTTCTGATAAACATTTGCATTCACCCTGCCATGTATCTGTATAAGAGGCCCAACTCCTGCTGCAGAAAACGGTGTGCTTTCAGTCCGACTTCTCTTAAACGTGTGTGTTGACAGATCCTTACCCTGTTCAGCACTGAACTGCCAGCGATTCCAGCTGCAGTGCTGAACCGATTCCCCATTGAGAGTCTCTGGATTATCCTGTCTTCTCATGCATTTGTCTTTCGTGGACAACCAGCCTTTTTGGGGAACTTGAATGAGTTAGTGTCATTGTGAAGATGAAGTATTCTAGAAATCACATATTTTTCTTGCTGTGGCTGCTATTGGCCTTCATCTGGACAATCTGTTGTCGGAGGGTTTCAGTCACTTTAGAACGGTTCACTATCTTGCAAAGTCAGTGACAACTGGAAAGTTAGGCTGCCTGTTAATTAGGGTTTGTCAGATAATTAAGGAAATTAGCACCTGGTGCCAGATTACTACCAATAACTGGGAGGTATCTGAAAGTGTTCTCTAATTTTGATCAGTGTTCTTTTTCAAATATCTCATTTAAGTTTTGTATACTGTGCTTCAGATTCAGAATCTATTTAACTCATGAAATATGCTTCTACTGTTAGGATAACTTCAAACAGGACTAAGCAGCGACCTCAAAATTATTCTGTAATTTTGATCCCCATTGCATACTTATTTCATTTAGACAACATTTCTTATTTTAGTTTAACTTTGAGTAATTTTGTTATGTGTTTTAGCAGTTTTATTAAGTTTCATTGTTTTTTTTTTGTTTGTTTTGTTTTTGTTTTTTTTTTAAATTTAGGCAACATTTCTAAATTTTGTTAAAGTTTGAGTCATTTTGTTATGTGCTTTTGTAATTACGATTAGTGTTTTAGTATTTTTATAGGTTAATTTCTATTTAGTTTTAGGTTTTGTAAATTTAGTTCCTAAACTTAAACATATTTATTTAATTTAGGCAACATTTGTATAATTTTTGTTTATAAGTGTAGGTTTTTAATTTAATATTAATATTTGATTTCATTTCAGCTTCATTTCAGTGACTGAGGATGACTCAGTTTTAGGTTAAGTATTGTGAACAGTAATAGCATATGCTATATGTTGAATTCTCAGTAATCCAGCAGCAGCTGACTAATGCCTGTGTCTTGGTTAATGGTAACTAAAATCCTGAATTGAGCTCACCCTCTACTGCTGAAACATAAGCTTTAGCATTCGACACATCGCTGCAGATCAATGCAGGTGGATCTAGTGAATGACAGATGGATGGAGATTAGAAACTGAAGCACGTCCAGGTGAAATGAAGACACTTGAATGTTCATGTTCTGTCAGATGTGTCTGCCAACATCAGTGAACATCATCATCATCACGACAAATCTCTGTGTGTGTGTGTGTGTGTGTGTGTGTGTGTGTGTGCAGATATCTCCTCACAGTATGAGTGTGTGTGTATGTACCTGTCTGTGTGAGTGTGTGTGCGTGTGCGTGTGTGTGCGTGTACCTGTCTGTGTGTGTGTGTGTGTGTGTGTGTGTGCGTACCTGTCTGTGTGAGTGTGTGTGTGTGTGTGTGTGTACCTGTCTGTGTGAGTGTGTGTGTGTGTGTGTGTGTACCTGTCTGTGTGTGTGTGAGTGTGAGTGTGTGTGCAGATGTCTCCTCACAGTGTGTGTGTGTGTGTGTGTGTGTGTGTGTGTGTGTGTGTGTGTACCTGTCTGTGTGTGTGTGTGTGTGTGTGTGTGTGTGTGTGTGTGTACCTGTCTGTGTGTGTGTGTGTGTGTGTGTGTGTGTGTGTGTGTGTGTGTGTGTGTGTGTGTACCTGTCTGTGTGTGTGTGAGTGTGAGTGTGTTTGAGTGTGAGTGTGTTTGAGTGTGTGTGTGTGTGTGTGTGTGTGTATCTGACCGCTCTCTCCTGCTGCAGGTAAAGGTCCAGAGATCCTGACGGCTGGTCAGAAACTGAATGATAACGAGTGGCACACAGTGAAAGTGGTCCGGCGCGGGAGGAACCTGCAGCTATCTGTGGATAACGTGACTGTGGAAGGTAGAAACTCATTCTTCATCAAGCTTCATTTGCTCATCAGCTCAGGCTGTGCAGTTCAATAGCAAACAGTCACTTTTTACCACCCCCAAACCCCACCCACCACACAAACATCAGCCAATCAGAACGCAATGAATGACAGACAGAGCATTTCTGATTAGCTCCTTTTCTGATCTTCTTCTTTCAGGCTAGTGGATAGAAAACATTCAAAATGCACATTTAAGGGTCAGTTTCACTAACAGCTTGCACTGAATATGCATTTGTAGGAGTTTCTCTTTCAGACGCTAAATTTATGGGAGGAGAGAATTCAAATGAATCACGCAACGAGATTTACTAACGTTTGCACTCATCAAATTACTGGTAGTTGCGCCATTATTTAACGCCCAAAAAAGCGTGTCTTAAACTACAGTAGTCAACATTTGAAGTGGATCAAAACCTTTCTTGTCTTAGGACAACATTTATGAACTTTTTTGATCCACTTCATGTGTTGAATGTACTATATTTTGCGCTTGAAATGGCTCAATTATTGTTGCTAGAGGAGGCACCGCAAAGACCAGAGAGTGCATGATAGAAGGAGAGGATTTTTCCACATGTATTAATTTATTTGGAATGCAAGAAGAACACATTATCCGAACATATTGTTTAGCAAGCCATGTTATTTTTAATTTTCTTCAGGAAATAAAAGATGACTTAGATGCCTCAACTAGGAGTCACGCAATACCAGCTCTATCAAAACTTCTTGCAACCCTTCATTATTTTTTCAATGTACTGTGGCTTCTTTATTTCTTTATTCTTTATTTGTGGCTATGCTAATTTGCTCTGCACGTTGGTCGATATGTAAATGAGATGTTGCGTCTGTGTTCTTTCATTTGCGCGTTGTTAGTAAATCACCTGCAGAAATTTCCACACCCATCATCACTGTTTTGGAATTAAGCTCTTGCACTAATTTGTCCTGTTTAGTAAAACTGGCTCTAACTTTATCTGTTTGCATGTGTAGATTTCAGTTACAATACAGATATTTAAAAGTTTATATCTCCACTTCAGCAGCACTTACAGACACCAAACTTACAGTTTTATTCCTCTCTTTATTCTGAAGATATTTACTGAGGGGTTTGTTGATATATCATTCAAATGTGTTTTTATAACATTTTACTCCTAAAAACATGGTGAAAATGTGTTTGTTTTCTGTCTTTTGACAGCATTTTCTGATTTATGGAGTAATGAAAAGAGAAATCCAAAATATCCTCTGGAAAAACCTTTAACTCTAATATGTCAACAAATTTAAACAAGAATTGTGACTCTGGAGCACAAAAGCAGTCATAAGTAGCACAGGTATATTTGTAGCAATAGCCAACAATACATTGTATGGGTCACAATTATCCATTTTTCTTTTATGCAAAAAATCATTAGGATATTAAGTAAAGATCATGTTCCATGAAGATATTTCGTAAATTTCCTACCGTAAATATATCAAAACTTAATTTTTGATTAGTAATATGCATTGCTAAGAACTTCAACTCAGCCAAATATTGTCCTATCCTAACAAACCATACATCAATGGAAAGCGTATTTATTTATGTATTTATTTATTTATAAAATAGACTCTTATGACTGGTTTTGTGGTCCAGGATCACAATTATGAACCTGACTTTAGATTTGTGTCCTGAAAATGTATGCAAATGAGTGTATATGTAATTAGATAAAGCCTTGTTTGCATATTTAAACATAGCATTTCTGAAAATGTGTAATATAAGACATTTGCCTTAATGCACTGTTATGAATCTTGGGAACTCCAGCATTGTCTGAGCATGCAGTGACTTTCGTATGTTCCCGCAGGTCAGATGACGGGCGATCACACGCGTCTGGAGTTCCACAACATCGAGACGGGCATCATGACGGAGCGCAGGTTCATCTCTGTGGTGCCTTCTAACTTTATCGGGCACCTGCAGGGCCTGACGCTCAACGGTGTGCCCTACCTGGACCAGTGCAAGAACGGAGACATCTCCTACTGCGAGCTGAACGCCCGCTTTGGCATGCGCCACATCATCGCCGACCCCGTGACCTTCCGCAACAGAGGCAGCTATCTGGCGCTGGCCACTCTGCAGGCCTACGCCTCCATGCACCTGTTCTTCCAGTTCAAGACCACCAGCACCGACGGCCTGCTGCTCTTCAACAGCGGCGACGGCAGCGACTTCATCGTGGTGGAGCTGGTCAAAGGGTCAGTCACAGAGTTTCACAGTTTAAAGGGATAGTTCACCAAAAATGAAAATTCTGTCATTAATTACTCACCCTCATGTCGTTCCAAACCCGTAAGACCTTCGTTCATCTTCAGAAGACAAGTTTAGATATTTCTGATGAAATCCGAGAGCTCTCTGACCCTGCATAGACAGCAAGGGTACTACCACGGTCAAGGCACAGAAACGTGGTAAGGACATTGTTAAAATAATCCATGTGACATCAGTGGTTCAACCGTAATTTTACGTGACATCAGTGCTTAAACCGCAATTTTAAGAAGGTACGAGAATACGTTTTGTGCGCAAAGAAAACAAAAATAACTTTATTGAAAAATCCGTCTCCTCCGCGTCACCCTAGTGCGCCATTTTGGAGAGTATCATGACGCATGCACGCTCTTTGAATTAGACGTAAACAATTGAAGTTCTGTGTCAGCAGTACCATGCTTACGTTGTTTATGTTCCGATCAAAGAGTGCACTTACGTTGTTTACGTTGTAGATCAAAGCAAGTGCATGCATCGTGATACTCTCCAAAATGGTGCCCTAGGGTGATGTGGAGGAGAAGAATTGGTAAATCGCTTCGTAAAATTACGATTGAACCACTGATGTCACATGGATTATTTTAACAGTGTCCTTACCACGTTTCTATGCCTTGACCGTGGTAGTACCCTTGCTGTCTAGGTCTCAGATCTCATCAAAAATATCTTTATTTGTGTTCCGAAGATGAACGAAGGTCTTTCAGGTTTGGAACGACATGAGGGTGAGTAATTAATGACAGAATTTAAATTTTTGGGTGAACTATCCCTTTAAAGTCCTGAGTTCAGGAAACCTGTTTGGAAGAAAGTTTGTTTTTGCGTTTCTGATTGGTGCAGAGTGACACACTTCACCTTCTCCACATACAGATTTAAGACATTAGATGCAATAAAATGTGCGTGGAGAAATGTCGAGACTTTGGTGTCTTGGCAAATCTGAGCTCAGTCTGAGGTCTCTTCTGAAACACTAGAGGACACTTGAGATTCTGAGCTCATTTGCTCAGGAGAAACATCTGAGAAGCAGTAAAAGTCTCCATTTGCATCACATTATTTTCCTTGAGAAATATTAAAGAGATTTTTCTGTATATAAAGAAGTTTTTGCTTTACGTTAAGTTTGTTTAACAGTGTTATTTTAGTATTATTTATATACTATTATTAGTATTTTTATTATTATTTAGTATTATTTATATTTGAATTTGCATTTGCATTTATATTTTCAGTTTTTATTTTAATTTTAGTTTTAGTAATTTTGTTTAGCAATTTTGTTATTTTCATTAATTTTTTAGGTTGCATTTATTTCAGGTCTAGTATTTGTAATACTTAAACTTAAATTTAACTGTAACACAAAACCATTTCTTATTGGTTTGTTTGTCAGTGTTATTTTAGTATTACTTATATACAATTACAGTATTTATTAATATTTTGAATGTACTTTTTGTATTTTTTATTTTAATTTGAGTAATTTTGTTATGTGTCTTTATTTTATTTTTCCTTATATTTTTTGTAGTTTAATTTATTTTTATTTCAGTTTTAATTTTAGTAGTACTTCAGCTTAAATTTATCTATAACATAAAACAACATTATTTTTAGTATTATTTATATACCATTATAATATTTATTCATATTTTGAATTTATATTTTATACTTTCATTTTAATTTTAGTTAAAGTTTTTGTAATTTTGTTATGTGCTTTAGTAATTTTTATTGTTTGTAATTTTAATATTTAATTATATTTTTATAGTTGTGATTTATTTTCAGTTTTAGACATTTCAGAACTTTAAGAGCTTTAGCGTTCATCGTGTTTCGCTGCAGATCTCGTCGCAGGTGAATCTGGTCAGTGATAAACACACAGATGGAGATGATGACCTGAAGATGAGCCGCAGATTGTTTTTGTCAGTGCTGAAAGTTTGTATGTGCGGAAGACGAGTGAAACTGACTCATTTCACACACAAACTCTCATTGTTCTGGAGAAGTGTGTTTCTAAGCAACAGATGTGCGGTGTGGGTGCTGCTGTGTTCAAAGTGCTGCGGCGCAGTCATTGTTCACGCCAGTCAAAGGAACGCAGCTCATTTCTCACAGTTTTTATCTGTGATGAACACAACAAATGCAGTGTTTTATAATCAATATTTGAAGGGAAAACACCAGAGAGCAACATTCACTACGGTATTAGAATAAACAGAGTGCAGGAAATGGGTTTCATTCAGTGAAGAGTGACACTGTGAAAATAAGGACACAGTTCAATCAGAGCTCAAAATATAAATCCTTTATAGAGCTGCTGAACTCTAAAGTAGACAAACAAGTGTGCCATATTCAGAAATCTGCTTCAGCGCGTGAGAATTGTTAAGTTGGAAAATCACCATCATCTGCGAGATACACATTTACTAGAGATCCAGGTGCGTTCAGTGATGAGCAGCTCCTCTCAACACACTTCACTTCAGTCAATGCTCTGGATCATTTGATTGAAAGGTGCATGATTAATCAATGCAGTTTCTTCATTATATCACCAGCCACCTCCCCAAAAACCAAAACCAGTCAAAACCAGCCCAGTCTGACAGAACCGTATTTAAGAGCTGCAACAGAGTGCAGAACTGAACATCAGTGTCATTTAATGAAGAGAAGTGAAAGAAGAGCTCACGCTCATATCCTCTCATTCTACTGCACTCGTTAAAGAATAAATGATGTTTAGATTATATAAATACTAAATTAAGGATAATTTTAGACTAAATAAAGTGTGTCTAGATTAAATCAAAATTAAAGCATGCATTCAGACTAAAAAAATACTAAAAGACGTGTACATTTAAATAAAAACTAAATAAAGTGTACATAAAGTAATTTTTACCTTTTACATTTTTACCAAATAAAAACTACATAAAGCATGTGTTTAGACTAAATAAAGCAGTTTGCATGTTTTGTTTTTATTAAAAACTAAAAGCATGTTTGGACTAAAAGACTAAACAAATATGTAAGTTTTGATTAAATAAAAACTAAAAGTGTACATTTAGACTAAATGAAGACTAAATATACTGTACGTTTAGATTGAATAAAAACTAATCAAAGTGTAGATTTCCATTAAATAAAGTGTATATTAGACTAAACAAAAACTAGTAATTTTTGTTGTCTATAATTGCAATATTTAATCATATTTTTATAGGTAATTTATTTTCAGTTTCAGTTTTAGAGATTTCAGAACTTTAAGAGCTTTAGCGTTCATCGTGTTTCGCTGCAGATCTTGTCGCAGGTGAATCTGGTCAGTGATAAACACACAGATGGAGATGATGACCTGAAGTGTGTACGTGTGAAATGAAGATGAGCAGCAGATTGAAAGCTATATATACACAAACTATATATACAAAAAAAGTATAAACAAAAACTGCATGTACAAATACACACTAAGAGTACATTGAGACCAAAAGTGTGTGTTTAGACATAGACTAAATAAAGTATATGTTTCTCACCCATCATAGTCCTGCCGCTGTCAGTGATAAAAACACACAATTATTTCAATACAATAACGTTAATAATTTCTACTGATGGCGCGTTCTGTGAGGGTTTAATGCGAGAGCATGATGATGTGAATCTCAGCGTGTGTGTGAGGTGATGTGTTTGTGTGTGTGTGTGTGTGTGTTTCAGGTTTATCCACTATGTGTTTGACCTGGGGAACGGCCCGTCTCTGATGAAGGGAAACTCAGAGAAGCCGCTCAATGACAATCAGTGGCACAACGTGGTGGTTTCACGCGACACCAATAACGTACACACGCTCAAGATCGACTCTCGCACCGTAACGCAGCACTCTAACGGAGCCAGGAACCTGGACCTCAAAGGTACAACACACACACACACACACACACACACACACACACACACACACACACACACACACAGACATACACACACATCCTTGGTTCTATTACTTACTGGGGTCCTACTGTCCCCACAAAGATAGTAAAAACTGAAATATAACTCTTTGTGGGGTTCTTTAGTTGGACAACATCTTAAAAATGACAATAAAAAATGTTTAATAGAATGTGAAAACTCACTATAGTATGGATGTAACCAGTGTTGGGGAAAGTTACCTTTAAAAGTAATGCATTACAATATTGAGTTATCTCTAATAAAGTAACTAAATATGGTACTTAGTTACTTTTTATGGAATGTAATGTGTTATGTTACTTTTGAGTTACTTTTTAAAATCTGGGCAGGGCTTGCTTGTTTGTTTTTAATATAAAAAGTTTTTATTAAAAGCTCTTTCGCAACAAAAGTTAACTGAATGCGCCTCAGGCTGAAGGAAATGTAAATTCTCATCTGTACAGTAGAGGGCGCCGATCAAACTAATCACATGAAGAATATGACGCAGGAGAAGAAAGTTCAACACTATTCAGCAATAACAAAATCAAACAAAAATGTGTCATTTTTGCTTATTATTATGATTGAATTGGATCATCGAAGGTCAGTAGCAAGGACATTGGTTAATAAAATGGATTAAATACATAAATTATATTTGTCTTATTTAGCATATTTTATTATTGCAGGTTTGTATAATATTCTGAGTTTGCATTTGACTGTTTTTATTGATTTTGAGGAACACTGAATGTGTTTTTGTGCAGGTGAGATGAGTAAATACATGTTGATATTTAGTCTGAACTACAGTAAGATCATGTTAATTACTCCTGATTTCTCTCAACATGGCAACACCAGAGCTGTCAGTCAATACATGAGAAACAAAGTAACTGGAGTTACCGATTTGAAAAAGTAACTTAGATATTTCCTTCTAAATTAAAAAAAATAATGCATTACTTTACTAGTTACTTGAAAAAGTAATCTGATTACGTAACTCCCCCAACACTGGACGTAACCTACACCAACCAATTTCATGATACTTGGCGTTCTGTTTTACATTCATCTTTATTTATTTTTAAAGTTAAATGCAAGTCCAAAAGTTGATTCTCTTTGTTTTTCAGTACAAATATATAAGCATTCTTAAATCAAGACATATTTACTGGAGATGGATCATCACTGTAAAAATTATTTTGTAAATAAATAAATGTAGTAAATAGTAAATTATGTTGGAAATTAAACATTATCAGATTGTTTTTTACAAGAAATATACATCTAGAAAATGTAAATAAGTAGAATTAAATAAAAGTGTAACAATATATTAAAAAAATAAGTATAATGAAATAAACCACATAACATACATCTAGAAAAACTAAATAAGTAGAATTAAGGTGGAAACGAAGAGCATGACTAATAATAATGATCTAATTTAATGAAAACAAAGGCAGTATAACATGACTAGATTTGGTAAATTGTGGTGATTGTGGTAAATAAGGGACACTCCTGGGAGTTCACTGTCAGATATCATCAATCAGTTGCTATGTTAGACATACATGCGCTTCTGTCATAGAATCAGACGTTGTTTTTCTGCGGTTTCTCTCGTCGATGTTTGGGGTTTGACGCGACTGCAGCGCAGCTTTATGCAAATGACACAGTGAGGCAGCAGCCAATGGGAGCCCAGATCTAATGCTTTTATACATGGTGTGTTAGTCCTTGTGTGTTAGTTAGAAAGTTTTGTATAGAAAAGCCCAAAGAAATGAGTCAGACGTTCCGAATGAAGTTTTTTTTTTTTCAGTTTTAGCCGACTGCTGGGTTTTCTGTTTGTTATCCACATGACTAATACTAGATCACACATGAGTAATACTAGATTAGTCATGTTCAGTGCTGTTAAACCCACCTGTGAGGTGAGAATGACTGTAAAACTGAAGCTCCACAAGCTTTTAGCTCATTTCTCACTCCACAATGCTTGAACATCAATGAGAAAATTATTTAATATTTACTTCTGAATAAAAGTTTGGGGTCAGTGTTTCTGAAGTCTCTTCTGAGTCTCTTCTGCTCACCATAGCTGCATTTACTTAATCAAAAATACAGTAAAAATTGGGATATATTATTACAGTTTAAAACAGCTGTTTTCTATGTGAATATCTGTTAAACTGTAATTTATTTCTGTGATCAAATCTGTATTTTCAACATCATTACTCCAGTCTTCAGTGTCACATGATCCTTCAGAAATCATTCTAATATGCTGATTTGCTGCTCAAGAAACATTTCTGATTATTATCAATGCTGAAAACAGTTGTGCTGCACAATATTTTTGTGGAAACTGATACATTTTATTTTTCAGGATTCACAGATGAATAGAAAGTTTAAAAGAACAGCATTTATTTGAAATAGAAATCTTTTGTAACATTATAAATGACTTTACTGTCACTTTTGATCAATTTAATGCATCCTTGATGAATAATCGTGTAAATTTCTTTGAATGGCCCCAAACTTGTAAAGGTTAGTGTAGATCTGTACCATCTGAAACACACTTCTGTCTTCTCGATACAGTGTGTGTGAAGTGAAGCCTGTGGAAATGAAGGACATTATAGTGATCTAGAATATGTCCTGTCTGAAACCGGTTTATGATTAGAGGACAAACATCTTGCATTTCTTTATTCAGGCCTTTCATTTCAAACAAACAGCCATTTTGATTCTGTAAAGAGTGTCAGACTGCTTTGAGAAGAACACAGTGTGTTCATGCTGACGTTACTCTGAATAACAGAACATATCGCTTTGATCCGGTGCTGATCTGATCTGTACGGTTCATCCTGAAGATCTTCCTGAGACGCTCCTCATCCTCACTGATGAAGATCCTCGGGTCTCCTGTTGGTTCATAACGCAACGTTCGTCTCAGAGCAGTGTGTTTGTGACAGTAAACCTTCATCACAGAGACGCAATAAACACAACTTAAGACCAGAGACAAACACAGTTTAAGACAGGAAGAGCATTCCCAGAGCACGCCTTCAAATCCTGAGCTAAACAGATGAATAAAACATAAAATCATCTCTTCAGGAGTTTCATAATTACTACCGAGGATGGATGAGACTCCTGTGAGCCTCATAAGCACAGGATGAGCTTCCCTTAATAGTGTGCAGAACTGGACAAACAAATCAGAATCAGAATGTGCTTCATTCACACAGACAGACACACAGACTTCAGTCTGGATTCAACGAGCTGCACATACTCACATTCATACTGTATATACACATGAGAACAGAGAGAGAGAGAGAGAGAAGTAAATAAGTACAAGTATATAAAACCTTAAGGTAAAATATGTCTACAAAAATCAGAAAAAGCCAGTGGAATTAAATTTTAAAAAAGGTACTCTTAATGTAATATACATCTAGACATATTAAAGGTTAATTAAAAAACTTAATATACATCTAGAAAAAATAAATAAATAAATTTACATTAAAAACCTTAACCTAATACACATCTAGAAAAGAATAAATAAGTTAAATAAATTAAATAAACTTAACATGATATACATCTAGAAAATATTGAAAAGTAGGATGAAATAAAAAAAAACAATAGTATACTTCTAGAAAATTAAATAAGTATGAAAAACTTAATATAATATACATCTAAAAAGGTTCAAATTAAAGTAGAAATAAAACCTTTAGGTAATCTACAAAATAATAATAATAATAATAATAATAATAATAATAATAATAATAATAATAATTAAGTGGAATTAAATAAAAACCTTAATGTAACATGCATCTAGAAAAATTAGACAAGTAGAATAAAAAAAAATCTAGAAAAACAAAAAAGGAAAGTAGGATGTAAAAACTTAATGTAATATACATCTAGAAAATAAATAAGTAGAATTCTCTAATTTACCAAAATCTACCAAACTTTATTACGTGGAATTAAAAAATAAAAAAAAAAACAATAAAAAAACAATATACATCTAGAAAAATGAAACAAGTAGAATAAAGGTAGAGAAATACATAAAGTGATACAGACATTGTGTATGTGCTTGATCAGTGTTCAGATCGGACTGTGTTTCAGTGGTTCAGACAGCAGATGGTGCTGGTAGAAGTGCATGATCTGGTGTAATGCCTGATTTGAATAAAAGCTTCTGCCAGTGCATGAATGTGATTGTAAAGACTGGAGCCCCTGAACTGTTTAAAGCGTAAAGAGTGTGTGTGTTTTGTTGAAGCGTCTCTGTAGGCTCTGACCTGAACCTCCGGTTTCCTGTGGCGGGCTCCGCGTCGGATGAGCGTGAAATGAAGCGCTTCCCTGCGTCTGACAGGCTTACGCTCGCTGCGCTCCAGAGTTCACGCGCGGAACGGCGTTCAGGGCTATTAGCGGCGCCTGAGCACAGAGCATTAGCTGCGTATCAGGCTTTGCACAAACAGATTGTCCTTTTGTCTGTGCGAGTAATTGGTGTGAATAGACGCAGTGGGAGAGTTTAATCCCGTCCCTCTGACGGAGCCACTTTATCCTCTTTGTATCGCATACGTGATACCGACGTTATACAGTCATCAAACACGCTCATATTAATTACTAGCCTCAACCCCTTCAGTTCATCTCTGATAATCAACACATTTAAACTTCAGTTTCAGTGCAGTGAATCTGACTTCAGGAAACTGCTGATCTGTTCGGATAAAGAATCGTAACAGCACTGCTGTAATAAAATGAAGTTAACATCGGCCGACCGCACATCATGTTGTTTATTACTGATCAGAGCTGTTGAAACCAGAGATTCACACTAAATAAACCAAATAATCCACAAATAAGATGAAATCAACAGATGCACTGAGTATTCGATGAAGCGCATGTGCATTAATGTTTACTCTAACTGTATACAGAGGAAATTAACAAATATCCTGCTCAGTTTTCAGACACTGAAGCATAGCTTACTGCCACATAAAACTCCATGCGATCGCTTAAATCTGAGCTACTGATAATGAAAACTGCTCAAACACAGTTTTATCCAGAATTAAACACTGAGGGTGCTTCAGAATTACTGAGTGTGCTCTAGCACCAATGCACATACATTTACACATATATTTTTGTCCCATCCATTGCTTTTTTGAGTGTGAATCCCGCATAAATATGCAGATGTCATTCCTAAAACTTTGCAGTGTGCCAAAAAACACAATATTTGAATGTATTATATATAGCCTAGAAAGCAGACAAAGAGCACTCCCTTTATAATCAATCAAAAGCTGTCCCTTGTCTCATGAAGTTTTGTTATAATGAGAGGATTGGCGAGCTTGCAAAACTCAGCACTGAACAAAAGCAGTGAGTGTTTATGAATTCTAACATAAATGCCTCTGATTGGCCATTGACCCTTCACAAAGCCACATACACGTTTTCACGCAGTGAAAAATATATCGCAGAGCAAAGAGGAAACTGACACGCCGACAGACAGAGACAGAGCAGGTTACTTCTGGTATGAAACATGGTCTCAGCTTTCAGATTTTGTAATTTTTTTAATAAATTCAAACAATAAATAGTCTTTTGTGGCTCTTTAATGTGTCGTGAGAGATCGCTGCAGCACCTCAGTTCAAGCGGCACATGAACCGATCATCTTTTCATATTTACTAGTTATAGTGAGAAATAAACATCAGAACATTTATTTTTGTATCTTCAGTTTCATCTTTTTTTTCATAATTTTGTGCTTTTGACAGTTGTATTACTTTTTCTTTATTTTTCAATTTAGCTTTCTTTTTTTTTTCAATTTCAGCTTTAGTCATTTTAATACGTCAACGTAAACTGTTCCACCCTCGTTTACGTCAGCAAGAGCCACAATCGAAAAAAAAAAATAAAATAACTCTGAAAACTTGTACGAACCCAGAAGTAAGATTTTTGTTACAGAAATACTCTGTCATACGCAGGGCTGGATTGGTAATCAGGCATACCGGCACTTAAGGGGCCGACAGAATGATTTTTTTGTATTATTATTTGGGTTTTTTTTGTTTTGTTTTGTTTTGTTTTTTTGCCAAGGACCATCACGCAGGGATAGCGAGCAGCCAGTGGCCCATTGGTTTGTCTCCTGTATTGACAGCGTGAACCACCCAATCACGATGCGCTATAGTCGGAGCGATGAAGTATTTTGCGGCTTTTCCCACGTTTTCACAGCAGCTTTATCAAGAACAAGCTTGCTCTGCGAGTGATGCGGGCCAAAGACCCAGGCAGGAGGAGAAGAAGAGAGCAGTTGAATCGGTAAAGTGCTTGATAGGGACCGAGTGTAGAATACGCAAACACTTTTTAATAAAACGTAAATTCGTCCCCCGTGATTTTTTTTTGTCAAGTCAGGTATCTTAATAGAGGTTTCCATGTGCCAATGCGAATAAATCTAGATTTAAATAATAATAAAAAAAAGACACGATATTGTCGGACCTGACGTTTTATTCTTATCCAAAACAACTAGATGCAAATTGCAATGATAGGCTACATACTACCAGTCAAGAGTTTCTGAACAGTAGCCTAAGATTTTGCATGTTTTTTTAAAGAATTCTCTTCTACTCACCAAGCCTGCATTTATTTGATCCTAAATACAGCAAAAGCTGTATATTGTGAAAAATTTTTACTATTTAAAATAACTGCTTTGTTAAAATATAATTTATTCAGCATCATTACTCCAGTCTTCAGTGTCACATGATCCTTCAGAAATCATTCTAATATGCTGATTTGCTGCTCAAGAAACATTTTTACGTATTATTATTATCAATATTTAAAACAGTTGAGTAAGTTCTTCTGAACTTTCTATTCATCTAAGAAACCTGAAAAAAATTCTACTCAGCTATCTTCAACATAATAATAATAATAATAATAATAATAATAATAAATGTTTTTTGAGCAGCAAATCGGAATATTAGAATGATTTCCGAAGGATCATGTGACTGGAGTAATGATTTTGAAAATTCAGCTTTGAAATCACAGGAATAAATTACATTTTAAAAAATATTCAAATAGAAAACAGTTAGTTTAAATAGTAAAAATATTTCACAATATTACTGCTTTTGCTGTATTTAGGATCAAATAAATGCAGGCTTGGTGAGCAGAAGAGAATTATTAAAAAAAAAAAAAAAAAAAACAAGTAATAAAAAAAATAAATAATAAAAAACAGTAAAAACCTTACTGTTCAAAAACCTTTGACTGTAGTGTATATCATATATTATATATATATATATATATATATATATATATATATATATATATATATATATATATATATATAGAAGTGGTGGTGGTGGTGATGGGCCGCCTGGACCAAAAATGCCAGGGCCGATTTTTTTGGCCCAGTCCAGCCCTGGTCATACGTCCAAATTAATTTTTGAAACTTTGGCCATGCTTAGCATGAGAATCCAACTCTTTAACAGTGTAAATAACTCTGAATGCACGAAACAGCATTGTTACCCCCCCAGCATCTGCCTCATATTCTAGATCTCAGACATGTTCTCAAAACTATCATTTTCAATTACTTTAAAATCAGTATTTTGATCGCTGGCTGCTTATTCACCACATCCACCATCAAATGATAGTGGCTGACACTTATATTTCATTGAGTACAGTAATTGCTCTGTAGTTGTCACGGTTTGCTGCCAGAAGGAACGCAGGAGACGCAGTGAAGCGTTAAACAGTCCTTTAATGAACAATCACAGGGGTAAATCCACAACAGGAATGAAGAATGACACATGAACATAACTGGTAGACCCGACAAACATAAACTGAATGGACTGGGGCTTAAGAACACAGAACAATCAGGGAAGAACAAGACACATCTGGAATCAAATGAACACAATCAACGGGAGACAGAAACTGGGTCACAGAGCACATGGGGAGCAAAACACAACAAAAACAGTCCAGGGGCGTGACAGTAGTAAAGCCATTCAACCCAATTCAGTTTTTGCTGAAGATATTCTTTTGATTTATGCCTGCAGTAATTGATGAAACATCATGTCATCACTGTCTATCAAACAGTGGGAATAAAAGTGAATTGCACTTATTGAGTCATCAGATATTTAATTATTGTGTGGGGGAAATAGCCTATACTTACACTGTTACATACCTCGGGTACCATTTTGTTTAAAATGAAACCCTCACGTCATGTAGAACCGGATGTGCTAAAACTGTTTGCTTGAAAATAGTGGAATAGTGTGGAAAGTACCAGTTTCACGATGAAATTCCTACTGTTAGTTTTACTGTTTTACATTTTAATTATCATTAAAACTTATTGCTGTAATGTATGACGTAATTCATACTCGAAGCCAGAGGGCGCCCTCGCGCAGAAAGTCCGAGGTAGACTCATATAACTCATAGACGTTTTATGGTGTTCCAGCAAATCCCATACGTATTACTGAATATAAAGCAGATCTAAACGTTTTCACTGATGAAACATAAGGACAATAAACACACAATAATATCTGTGTTATTCAAGCCATCTCAGGTATTTTATAATGCAATGCTAGACACAGCCTTTATCACATTATGGAATAATATAAAAGACCGTTTTTTTTATTTTTTTTTATTTTTTTTTTATATATGTTCTATACATATTTATATTTTATTTCAACTATATTTCAATGAACAATAGCAATTTGTAATAGTTTTAGTCAACAGTAAGACTGCAGTGTCACAGTGTGAATGACTGCAGGTCATCAGTAATAATATACAGTGACACGCTCTCTTTTCTGTTATTCCTGATGTAAGCATGACCAATGTGTTTTTTTTTTGCCAAGATCATGAACTTTATTTGTCATTTTAGTGTTTGATTGAGTTTGTTCAGATGAGTTTGTATGCAGCACAAACTCTTTTCTTGTATAATATTGTTTCCAGCACGCTCATCATCTCACTGATCATCGCTCGACTCGACTGACGTCAGATCAGATTCTTTCCTACTGTAGTTCTGCTCTCGTGCTCTACACTATAATGCTGATGTGAACCTCCTTCAGGGTCAGATTCAACATCTTTAAGGTTTGCTGTAAAGCTGCAGAGCGACTCTATTGTTCATATGAAGAGCTGCATTTATTAGACATACAGTATTGTATTAATGTATGCTCATACTGTATGATACTTACAGAGAAAAGCCATTAAAATCATCATCACTGATGCACAGAGTCATATTCATACATTACACTTTAATTGAACACATTATATAATGTAGGCAGATGACACTGGCTTTGGTTGAACTTGATATTCAACTTCTAACACATTTTCATTTTCCAGTTTGCAGATCCGCTGTTGAAGATTCATTATGTAGCTGTTTTTACACTAAAATCAGACTGATTTATTTGATATGATCCTCATGAATCACGTTTTTGAACAAAGGTCTCTTCTGCTCACCAAGGCTGCATTTATTTGATCAAAAATACTGTAATAATTGTATAATATTATTTCAATGTAAAACAGCTGTTTTCTGTGTGAATATCTGTTAAACTGTAATTTATTTCTGTGATGCGCAGCTGTATTTTCAGCATCATTACTCCAGTCTTCAGTGTCACATGATCCTTCAGAAATCATTCTAATATGCTGATTTGCTGCTCAAGAAACATTTCTGATTATTATCAATGCTGAAAACAGTTGTGCTGCCCAATATTTTTGTGGAAACCGTCATACATTTTATTTTTCAGGATTCACAGATGAATAGAAAGTTCAAAAGAAGAGCATTTATTTGAAATAGAAATATTTTGTAACATTATAAATGTCTTTACTGTCACTTTTGATCAATTTAATGCATCTTTGATGAGTAAAAGTATTACGTTCAGTAAGCTCAGTAAGCCCAAACTTCTGAACCGGAGTGTGTATACTAAGTGTGTGCCGTCACATGATGAGCCGCAGGAGCAGTGGAGGCGTGTGATTGGTCGATTAGTGCAGTGGACACGTCTTCAGCCGCTGACGTCAGGACTAACCGCTGGCTTTAACTAGCTGTGGTTCTGGTCTGCACACGACTCCAGCGCTCACACATCGACCCGCTAGTTAGTCTAGAATTAGTATCGATCACAGGACGCTCTGTGTGTGTGTGTGTGTGTGTGTGTGTGTGTGTGTGTGTGTGTGTGTGAAGAACATCATGGAATGATGTTCACAAACTTCAGAAAACTCATTCCAGCTTCCATATATGGTCTTCATTCTCCTGATTGATTGATATTACTATATAAAACAAATGCAGCAGAAGAATCAGTTTGTCTCAGTTCATTGAAGAAAATGCTTCATTTTGTCAAGTTCTCAAGATGAAACACAAAAACTGCTTTCCTGCATCAAATCCACTTCATCTCAAGCAGCGTTATTATTAAAATTAAAACTAAAAAAAAAAAAAAAGATTTGAAATAAAATAGACACTAAATGAAAATAAATAAATAAATAAATACATATATACATATATATAAACACATTTCTCATTTTCATTTACTTTAACTTGGAGTATATAACTAGAAATAACTAAAACTGAAATAAAAAGGAATAAGAGCTATATAGACATAAAAATAATAATAATAATAAAAATGACAAAACAACAGAATTACTAAAACTTTAACAAAATATAAAATAAAAATCATTTTAAAATATTAATTAAAAATATAATAGTATATCAATAATATTTATGTAATAAACTATAAATATTATTGAAAAATGTATATTAATTATAATAACAGTATATCAATAAGAATATATTCAAAAACTGAAAAAAAACCTCTCTGAACCCGTGATTTTGTTTATTCCTGTGAATTATTGACACATGTTTGTCATCGTACAGCTGAAACTGGGCTAAATGCTTATATAATCAACTAATATATTTCAAATTATGAAAAACAGAAGATACTGATCCCCTGTGTGAGACACGAGGACTAGTTTAGTAAAGATGTTTTATTAGCTAGGTTTATTTGTATGAGTGCTGGTATTATGAATTTTTAAACAATTTTAAATGATTGTTGTGTTTTAAGCAAATGATAAAGAACAAATTAAGCAGAATTAAGCCAAGACAAAGGAATAATTCAGCCAAAAAAATGAGAATTTGCTGAAAATGTACTCACCCTAGTCATTAAGATGTAAAGGAGTGAAATTAAAAAGTGTTCTGGTCTGAATCAGGAGAGAAATCTGCACAGATCAAGCACTGTTTACAAGAGAAAACAGCTCTAAACAAATATGTCGCTTGATTTTGATGTGAGAGACAACAGGAGATGCACTTTTCCACTGGAGGAAGCGTTATTATGAATTATGGACTTTATTGTGATTGTATTAAAAAGTGGATGATTTCTAGTTTGCTGTCACCATGACTGTTTGTTTTTATCTTGCGCATGAATGTTTTATATCTCAGAGAGCTTTAAATATGAATATTATCTGACTCATCTCTGTAAGATCCGACAGAAGCTGTAAACTGAGTTTGAGAAAGTCAGATTCACAACAGCTTCCTGTAAGCAGAACGACTGAAATGATGCAGAAATGTAAGGGTCTTTTGGGTCTCCACAGCGATTCTGGAGTTTCTCTCAGGTTTTCATGGGTTTCAGCAGCGAGGGAAACTGATGTGACTTGAACAGTGAACTCCAGCTGATCAGATGAGATAAATGTGATCCGATGAGTGTCTCTTCTCATAATTTTCATAATTATACATCGTCCATCACAAATGACATATTTATACACAGAATCCAAAATTTGTACACTTGTAAACAGCACACTTTGTGAATAACATATCTGCACACTTATAACATATCTGTACATTTATTTAAACAATTTTAAATATATATTTTTTCCTATAGTTCTATTTCTGTATATAGTATATTATTTAATTTCTGTTTTTCTTATATCAGTGTTATATTCCATCCCTACTGTGTTATTCCTATGTATGTCTGTACTTTCTTCTGCACTGGAAGCTCCTGTCATCATGTCAGATTTCTTGTGTGTGTAAAGACTTGCTAATAAAGCTCTTCTGATTGTGATTCTGGTCTGCAGGAGAGCTGTATATCGGTGGAGTAGCCAAGAGCATGTACAACAGCCTGCCGAAGCTGATCGCGTCCAGAGACGGCTATCAGGGCTGCCTGGCCTCAGTGGACCTGAACGGCCGACTTCCAGACCTGCTCGCAGACGCACTCCACAGAGTCGGCCAGGTGGAGCGAGGATGCGACGGTCAGTCACACGCACACACACACACACACACACACGTTTGTTTTTGTGAAAAGTGGGGACATCCCATAGGCATAATGGTTTTTATACTGTACAAACTGTATATTCTATTGCCCTACACCAGCCCTACACCTAAACTTCTACTTTCCCAAAAAAAAAAAAAAAAAACTCACTCTGTGTGATTTATAAGCGTTTTGAAAAGTGAGGACATGAGGTAATGTCCTGAAAAGTCACCTTCACCTTGTAATACCTGTCATACCTGTGTCATTATACAAATTTATGTCCTCATTTGTCACAAAAACGCGCACACACACACACACACACACACACACACACACACTCTCACACTCTCTCTCACACACACACACTCTCTCTCACACTCTCACACACACACACACACACACACACACACACACACTCTCACACTCTCTCACACACACACACACACTCACACTCTCACACTCTCTCTCACACGCACACGCACACACACACACACACACACTCTCACACTCTCTCTCACACACACACACACACACACACACAAGTTTTGATATATTTACGGTAGGAAAAAATTCTGAGATTATATATCACAAATCTGACTTTTTTCTTAATTCTGAGACATAAACCAGAATTGTGAGATATAAACAAAGAACTGCAAGATATAAAATTATGAGGAGAAAAGTTAGAATTGTGAGATTTAAAACTTGCAACTGCAAGAAAAACTCACTTTATTTTAAAGTTTTTTATTTTTGTGGCAGGAAAAAAAGAATTATGAGATGTACACTCAGAATTGGAAGGAAAACAGTCACAATTGTATTTATTTGTAATTTATTTATTTTTTATTCCATGGATAAAACTGGCTTCCATTGTTCTGAACCTGGAACATTCATCTGATTTATAATTTTCTACCCATGACCATTGTGTGCAACAGGGTTATTATCGTTTACTAAAACTAAACTATTACTTGAAATAAAATAAATGCTAACTGAAATAAAAGAAAATTAAGTAAATAAATAAATTTAACTAGTTGCCAAATTTCTCAATTCTTTTTAGTTTAACTTTGTAACTACTTAACTAAAACTAAAATAAAATTTATAAAAACTATATAGATATATTTACACCAGGGGATTAAAAGAAATAAAAAACAATAAAAATGTAATTGTGACTTTTTATCTCACAATTCTGACTTTTTTTTCACTCACAATTCTGAATTGAAAAAAGACAGAATTGTGAGTTAGATATAAACTTAGTGTTGCAAGAAAAAAAGAGATCAGAATAAAAAGTTGTCATTACTTTTTTTTATATATAAAATGTTTATCCCATGGGGAAAAACAACAACAACAAAATTATTAAAACTTTAAGTAAAATTAAAATGAAAACAGAAAACACAAATAAAATCTAATTCAAATTATTCAAAACTATAATAGTGTTTTTGACGTTGAGTCCATTTTCTTTTTCTTTCGTTTGCACTGTTTTTCTGTGTTTTTCTGTGTGTCTGCTGTAACGGTTTGTTCAGCCGCTCGTAAGCGTTTGTTTGTGTGCGGCAGCAGAAGACACTGGGTTTGAGAAGGTCAGCTCATTATCTGCAATCAGCCTGTTTTAACTTCATGCAAAACATATTTGGATTGTTTAACTTCTTTAATATTTATGCATTCAGAATTGCTGAATATATTTCTAAACATATTAGCATAAAGCATGCATTACAAATGTTTATATCTACAATGTGTTTACGGGTGAGTGTCGGGTTTGCGGAGCCGTCTCAAACCGCTGACACTGACAGCATAATGTGTGCTTGAGAGTCAGAGAGTGGACTCTCGATGAGATTCACAAACACTGCAAACTTCAGGAGCTACGGCTCATTTGGAAAATCCATCTTCCCTCAGCAGGCCAGAGTTTTTCCAGCATATAAATAATCAGAGCGTTATAGAAGATCACTTAAGTACCGAGCACTGAGAACATTTGCTGACAAATTAGAAGAGCTCTGCTCCATAACTGATGTAAGATGATCATAATAATCATAATAGGGACTGGTAAACCATGGTGCGGATCAGATAGTCCTGTGTCTGATCGCTGGAAAGATCTCAGAACAGAAGCAGCACTTTGCTGAAGACTGGAACTGATATTTGAGTGGGACAGATTATACTGCGATGGATGGAAGATCACTTAGAGCAGTGGTTCCCAACCATGTTCCTGGAGGCCGCCCAACACTGCACATTTTGCATCTCTCCTTTGTCTGACACGCCCATTTCAGGTCTTGGAGTCTCTACAAATGAGCTGATGATCTGAATCAGGTGTGTTTGATTAGGGAGACATGGAAAACATGCAGTGTTGGGGGCCTCCAGGAACGTGGTTGGGAACCACTGACTTAAAGCACTGAGAGCTTTATATATTTATATATATATATATATATATATATATATATATATGATCAGATTGTCAAGTCAAGTCAAGTCACCTTTATTTATATAGCGCTTTTAACGATACAGATTTTATTTTAACAATACAGGCACTCAATTTTCAGTTAAAGGCATTTGATTATTGAATTCAGAGATGTCATTGTCTAGCTCAGTTTAGTTTAAATAGTATATATGAAATCAAATTGATGATAATCGTTAGAAATTAAGTGTCCCCAACTGAGCAAGCCAGAGGCGACAGCGGCAAGGAACCAAAACTCCCTCTGTGACAGAATGGAGAAAAAAACCTTGGGAGAAACCAGGCTCAGTCGGGGGGCCAGTTCTCCTCTGGCCAGGATATTATTCTTTATTTATTTTTTACTTATTGTTTTAATTAAATTTTAAATGTATAAATGTATTATACTGTATTTCTATTTTTATATTGTTGCAATTTCTAACAATAATAGTATTATGTAGTTAGGTATTTTATTATATTTTTAGTTATTTTGTTTTATTTTTATTGTATTTAAGTCGAGGTCTTCACTGGGGATATGTCCCCGGGGCTCATCCAGGTGTCCGGCCTCCGCCGACAGTCAGGGTCGCAGACATCATCTCCCGCCGCTGATCCACCATCTGATCCGGACACGGACTGAGAAACAGAATAAGAAAGAAACAGACAAATATTAGCGTAGATGCCATTCTTCTTACGATGTAACGAGTACATCGTGTGTTATGAGGAGTGTTCCCGGTTCCGGTTGATCTAATTAATGCAGCCTAACAATCCTTTAACGGATTTGAATAATAGAAGTGTATTAGTGTGTTATGTGTAAGCCAGGTTAAAGAAATGTGTCTTTAATCTAGATTTAAACTGACAGAGTGTGTCTGCCTCCCGAACAGTGTTAGGTAGATTGTTCCAGAGTTTGGGTGCTAAATAGGAAAAGGATCTGCCGCCCGCAGTCGATTTTGATATTCTAGGTATTATCAAATGGCCAGAGTTTTGAGAACGCAGCAGACGTGGAGGACTATAATGTGATAAGAGCTCGCTCAAGTACTGAGGAGCTAAGCCATTCAGGGCTTTATAAGTAATTAACAAGATTTTAAAATCTATCCGATGTTTGATAGGGAGCCAGTGCAGTGTTGACAGAACCGGGCTAATATGGTCATACTTCCTGGTTCTAGTAAGGACTCTAGCTGCTGCATTTTGGACCAACTGTAGTTTATTGATCAAGCGTGCAGAACAACCACCCAGTAAAGCATTACAATAGTCTAACCTTGAGGTCATAAACGCATGAATTAGCATTTCTGCATTTGACGTTGAGAGCATAGGTCGCAATTTAGATATGTTTTTGAGATGGAAAAACGTAGTTTTACAGATACTAGCAACATGGCTTTCAAATGAAAGATTGCTATCAAACAGCACACCTAGGTTCCTAACTGATGAAGAAGAATTGACAGAGCAGCCGTCAAGTGTTAGATAGTGTTCTAGGTTATTACATGTGGGGTTTTTAGGTCAGATAATTAACACCTCTGGTTTTTTTTTCAGAATTTAGCAGTAAGAAATTACTTATCATCCAGTTTTTTATATCAACTATGCATTCCGTTAGTTTCTCAATTTGGTGTGTTTCACCGGGCCGTGAAGAAATATAGAGCTGAGTATCATCAGCATAACAGTGAAAGCTAACACCATGTCTCCTGATAATATCTCCCAAGGGTAACATGTAAAGCGTGAAAAGTAACGGCCCTAGTACTGAGCCTTGAGGTACTCCATACTGCACTTGTGATCGATATGATACCTCTTCATTTACTGCTACGAACTGATTGTCTGGATCTGGTGAGAATCTGCAGCATTTTGAAGCTTCTTGATGGAAACTTCAGTACTTGACATATGACATTCAGTACAATGCTCCAGTCTTGAAGTGTTTTGTGCGTCAGAAACAGATAGCATCTATCGAGACACAGATGGTGCTCTTGCTGCTCACATCTGGAAGGGTTTGGTCTAATATCTTAGTCAGAAATCATTTCCCTAAAATGGAATATTTTGGAATTTCATGTAGTCTGGAGGAAATATAAAGGACAGCATAACATCAACAAGTCAAATGAAACATTAAATAGGCTAAACACTAATTTCTGTTGATTTGACACTTACTACGCATCCTTATAAAACAATAAATCACTTTCGCATACTTCATTTCGCTCATGTTCAGCGGTTGTCTATCTTAAGACATCGTTAACTGTTTGCGTTTGATTCCACAGCAGGTCCTCATCCGTATGCTTGTGAAAATAATAACTGTAATAAAATGAGGTATAATTCTGTTATATCGTTATAATTTAGTTTTTTGCGAGATCTCAATTCTTGCGATTATTTTGCGGTGAAATTACGAATTATGCAGGGTCAAAAAATGCAACATTTCGTGGATTTTGTGTTGGATTCAGTGATCGCGAAATCGCAAAAATCTATAGGGACTGATTATAGTCAGAGGTTTAGGGCCCTATGAAATCCGTTTTATTTTTTCCCAAATTCCATTTTAATTTTTCTGGATTCTGTTTTTTTTTCTGTTTTAATTTTTCTAGACTTTGATTTAATGGTTAAATTAAATTTTATTCATCAAAAAGCACGGCTAATTAATTGAAATGATGAAACTTACAATATTAAACGGCAGTTTATTAATGTTTAACAAAGATTTGATTTTTAAGGCCCTACGAAATGTTTTATTTCTTCTCATATTCAGTTTTATTTTTACAAAATTCTGTTTTCCATTAATTTTCCGGATTCCATTTTAATGGTTTCATTAAATATTAATAATCAAAAGCATCTCTAATCAATTGATTTTATGAAAAAAATATTTTATTATTATTTTATTTCTTTTTCCCCCCAGAATTACTTTTTTAATTATATTTTTCTGCTAAATAAATTCTGGTAAATAATTTTCTGGTAAATATTCCTTTAAAAATAACGTTTTAATAATAATTTTATTAGTAGTAGTAGTACTATCATTACATTAAGTAATATTTCTGTCACGGTTTCTTTAAGTTAAACCGAACTTTTATTTTACATTTACATTACATTTACATTTAGTCATTTAGCAGACGCTTTTATCCAAAGCGACTTACAATTGGGGAATACATAAAGCGATTCGTCTAGAAGAGGCAATCAGACAGAGGAAGTGCTTGTAACAACAAGTCTCAGGCATTGTTCAAATAAGTACAAGCTAGAAAGGAAAGGAATAAATAAAGAGAAAGAATTTTTTTTTTTTTTTTTTTTTTTAGGATGAAGTCAAGTAGTGCTGAAAGAGATGAGTTTTCAGTTGTTGCTTAAAGATTGGTAGGGATCCAGCATTCCGGATAGGGGTGGGAAGATCATTCCACCAGCCAGGAATGGTGAATGAGAATGTTCTGGAGAGTGATTTTGAGCCTCTCTGTGATGGTACCACGAGGCGTCGCTCACTAGCAGATCTCAGACTTCTGGAGGGGGTGTAGGTTCGTAATATTGAGTGGAAGTAGGCGGGTGCTGAGCCTGTGGTTGTTCTATATGCAAGCATCAGTGTCTTGAACTTGATCCGAGCTGCAACTGGTAGCCAGTGCAAGGAGATAAAGAGAGGTGTAACATGGGCTCTTTTGGGCTCATTGAAGACCAGACGTGCCGCTGCATTCTGAATCATTTGTAGAGGTTTGATTGTGTTAGATGGAAGTCCAGCCAGAAGAGCATTGCAGTAGTCCAGCCTAGAAATGACAAGGGCCTGGACAAGAAGTTGTGCACCATGCTCTGTCAGAAAGGGTTGCAGTGAAAGACCTTTAGGTTTCTGTATGTATGTGATATGATGATAGTTTTACTCAAAAGAAATGGTAAAATGCTGATGAACTGACTCTCAGAACAGTTCTAGATATTATGTTCATGTGTTTATGTGTTTATTACGAAATAAACCTGAATACAGCTGTGGCTACTGCGCATGCACACATCAACATAGTGTTATTTTTGTCACACTAGTGTACAACAATAATTACTGTTTTTGCATTATTGTTTAGGGTTGGGGTAGTTTTAGACGTGAATAAAACACAATCTAATGGGTAGAAAATGTAATTTATCCGTAGTTGTCGGCGTTATAATTGGTCACATCGCCTGTCAATCAAGCTCTTTTTGAACGGTGTCGATCGTTGGCCAAGACTCCGCCCCAACCCCGCCCCCAAGATCAACTAAACTTGATCACTATTAAAATTGACTAATACTTTTTGTTTATCAAGCGAAAATATTAGATTACATGTCTGCTATTAAATAAAATACTTACAGGTGCATCTCAATAAATTAGAATGTCGTGGAAAAGTTCATGTATTTCAGTAATTCAACTCAAATTGTGAAACTCGTGTATTAAATAAATTCAATGCACACAGACTGAAGTAGTTTAAGTCTTTGGTTCTTTTAATTGTGATGATTTTGGCTCACATTTAACAAAAACCCACCAATTCACTATCTCAACAAATTAGAATACTTCATAAGACCAATAAAAAAAAATAAAATAAAAAAAAACATTTTTAGTGAATTGTTGTCCTTCTGGAAAGTATGTTCATTTACTGTATATGTACGCAATACTTGGTAGGGGCTCCTTTTGCTTTAATTACTGCCTCAATTCGGCGTGGCATGGAGGTGATCAGTTTGTGGCACTGCTGAGGTGGTATGGAAGCCCAGGTTTCTTTGACAGTGGCCTTCAGCTCATCTGCATTTTTTGGTCTCTTGTTTCTCATTTTCCTCTTGACAATACCCCATAGATTCTCTATGGGGTTCAGGTCTGGTGAGTTTGCTGGCCAGTCAAGCACACCAACACCATGGTCATTTAACCAACTTTTGGTGCTTTTGGCAGTGTGGGCAGGTGCCAAGTCCTGCTGGAAAATGAAATCAGCATCTTTAAAAAGCTGGTCAGCAGAAGGAAGCATGAAGTGCTCCAAAATTTCTTGGTAAACGGGTGCAGTGACTTTGGTTTTCAAAAAACACAATGGACCAACACCAGCAGATGACATTGCACCCCAAATCATCACAGACTGTGGAAACTTAACACTGGACTTCAAGCAACTTGGGCTATGAGCTTCTCCACCCTTCCTCCAGACTCTAGGACCTTGGTTTCCAAATGAAATACAAAACTTGCTCTCATCTGAAAAGAGGACTTTGGACCACTGGGCAACAGTCCAGTTCTTCTTCTCCTTAGCCCAGGTAAGACGCCTCTGACGTTGTCTGTGGTTCAGGAGTGGCTTAACAAGAGGAATACGACAACTGTTGCCAAATTCCTTGACACTTCTGTGTGTGGTGGATCTTGATGCCTTGACCCCAGCCTCAGTCCATTCCTTGTGAAGTTCACCCAAATTCTTGAATCGATTTTGCTTGACAATCCTCATAAGGCTGCGGTTCTCTCGGTTGGTTGTGCATCTTTTTCTTCCACACTTTTTCCTTCCACTCAACTTTCTGTTAAAATGCTTGGATACAGCACTCTGTGAACAGCCAGCTTCTTTGGCAATGAATGTTTGTGGCTTACCCTCCTTGTGAAGGGTGTCAATGATTGTCTTCTGGACAACTGTCAGATCAGCAGTCTTCCCCATGATTGTGTAGCCTAGTGAACCAAACTGAGAGACCATTTTGAAGGCTCAGGAAACCTTTGCAGGTGTTTTGAGTTGATTACCTGATTGGCATGTCAACATATTCTAATTTGTTGAGATAGTGAATTGGTGGGTTTTTGTTAAATGTGAGCCAAAATCATCACAATTAAAAGAACCAAAGCCTTAAACTACTTCAGTCTGTGTTTATTGAATTTATTTAATACACGAGTTTCACAATTTGAGTTGAATTACTGAAATAAATGAACTTTTCCACGACATTCTAATTTATTGAGATGCACCTGTAAATACAAATGATTTTTCAAATTTGGTGATAGTCACGCAAATCGTGTCTTTTTTTTTTTTTTTTTTTTTCGGTGAGTTTACGGTGCCCTGTAGAGTTCTTTTACTTTTCGAAAGTTTTTATGCCAAACAGACGCAAAATATTCATTAAAGGAAACCCAGTTAGTTCCACTTGCATTTGAGATTGATTTAACGCGATCAAATGTGTCCAAACAGAATGGATTAAGAGTTTTGAGGAGTTTTAACTTCTTTTAAGACGTTATGCGGTTTATTTACTCTGAGTTGACCTAATGTCAGCTTCTAAGCTGTTGATTCAGTCACTGTCTGGTTATAGGTTTGATTAGTTGTGTAAATGATTGTAGTGTGTTCGGTTATACTAAACTTGAGGGACAACCACTGAGCTATAAAATATAGTATAATCTTATTCTCTATTAATAGATCACCAACGGTCTGTCACGGGCACGCGCGTTATTGCGTTTATGGCGGGTACAGACACGTGATGTGTTATTATATCTGAGGAATATGGATGTTTTTAATTTTTAAACCTTATTTTAACAAGTTTAGCAACTGTGAATGTATTGGCCTATGTAGAGATCGGTAATAGTTCTCGATCTCTTGAATGTTGATGATTTTGAAACTGTTCTGTTTATCAGTGCTGCATTTATTTGATCAAAAATACAGTAAAAATTGTGAAATGTTATTAGAATGTAAAACAGCTGTTTTCTATGTGAATATCTGTTAAACTGTGATTTATTTCTGTGATCAAAGCTGAATTTTCAGCATCATTACTCCAGGCTTCAGTGTCACATGATCCTTCAGAAATCATTCTAATATGCTGATTTACTGCTCAAGAAACATTTATTATTGTCAATGTTGAAAACAGTTGTTCTGCACAATATTTTTGTGGAAACCGTGATACATTTTCCTTCAAACATGATGCTTGGAATTGAGGATCATCAGACCAGATAATCTTGTTTCTCACAGTCTGAGGGTCCTTTAGGTGCTTTTTTGCAAATTCTAAGTGTGTTTTCATGTGTCTACACAGAAGAGAGGATTGAGTCTTGCTACACCGGCATAAAGCCCAGATTGGTGGAGTGTTGCAGTGATGTTTGTCCTTCTTTAGGTTTCTCCTGTCTCCACATATGATCATGGAGCTCAACTGGAGTGACCATCAGGTTCTTGGTCACCACACTAACCAAAGCCTTTCTCTATCAGTTGGTCAGTTTGGCCAGGAGGTCAGCTCTAGGAAGAGCCCTGATTGTTTCAGACGTCTTCTATTAAGGGTAACAGAGACTACATGCTTCTGTGAACCTTCAGTGAAGCAGAATTTTTTTTTTCTCAACTCTTCCCCAGATGTGTGGCTTGACGCAACCCTGTTTCTGAGATTTACAGGCAGTTCTTTGGACCTCAGGGCTTGGTTTTTGCTCTGATATGCATTATCAGCTGTTAGACCTTTTATTAAGATGTGAGCCTCCAAATCATACCCATTCAATTGAATTTGCCACAGGTTAACTCCACTCGAAGTGTAGTAACATCTACAAGCAATATGAATGCTCCTGAGCTAAATTCCAACTGTCCCAGATAAGGGTATGAATACTTACGCAATGGAATCATTTAAGTTTTTTATTTTTAATAAATTTACGAAGATGTTAAAAACCAGTATTTTGCTTTACCATTATGGTGTATGGAGTATAGATTGATGTGGAAAAATAGTAATTTAAAAGCAATTTAAAATAAGGCAGCAACATAACAAAAAAAAAGTGAAAAAATGAAGGGGTCTGAATACTTTTGCAAGTCACTGTATTTGAAATAGAAATCTATAACTATAAATGTCTTTAATGTCACTTTTGATCAATTTAATGCATCTTTGATTAATAAAAGTATTAATTTCTATAAAAAAATTAGATATATGTGATGTTGTATGTTAATTGTTGGCTACAGTTGAGAAGGTCACATTTTTAATGCTAATTTTATGTTAGATAATACTTTATCAGGCATATTAGATCTCTGAGCAGAATGGGATTTGTGTGTCTAATGCGTTTCAGAAAGCGCTGTTGTTGGTGGAAATAGGCTGCTGTGATATTCTGTGTGTGATTTCCCCATGGACCCTGTCTCATTTCACTCCAGTGTCTCTCGCTCTCTCCGCAAAAACAACATTATTACGCCGGTCGATCAGCCTGTCATCTGTGCTGCCAAAAACACATTCAGACTTCATCAGACACTAATGCTGCTCCAGATGCACTGACACTCTGAGATATTAAATAGATGGAACTCTTTGTGTCTTTTAAAGGAACTGGAGAATCATTGGGATTTATTTCGCCTTTGCTTTTCAAACACAAACATGACAGTACAATATAGGCAGAAAAGCACAGGTGTAAATGAGACGTTCTGTGTGTTCAGAAGGGATTGGATGGCTTTGTTTTTCTGCGTATCCAGAGCTGGGCTCAAATCCATCCAGTAAATGAGGAGGTAAAACCGCGTGTCACTATAGAGCTACACTGAAAAAATAATGTTTTGTAGTTGTAAACAAAGATTATTGGAGTACTTTTTTCCAGAAAATACTGTTTCAGTCTTTATGCTTCAACATTTCATGCTTAATTTAAAGTGTTACTCTGTAGAAAATCCACCTACTACAACTTTAAAACTCTAAATTCAACTGCCGCCTTAAATTTGAAGTGTAATCTAATTGGATGTACGAGTCATTTCAACTTAAATTATATTAAACTGACAAGGTGAATCTCATATAACTAAAAAAAAAAAAGTTGAAGTTGCTTAAATTAATCTGATCAGTTAAAGTAATGGAAAAGCATATGTTGTCATGACTTATATGATCATATTTTTTACAGCGCATTTGCCCGTTTTTGTAATTATTTATGAAATTTACTAGCAGTTTAACTGTCTCAAATGAAATCCTACACCACTTTTTCAGAGTGCTGATCTGAAAATACTACATTAAAGCAATAGTTAAGCCAAAAAATCAATTAAACCTGAATCCACGGAACACAAAATGAGTATCTTTGCGCAGATGTTCTTCATGTGTGGAAGCCAGTTTGATAATGCAGAGGTTTGAGAACTGCATTTACATGTGTTCATTCAGCAGATGCTTTTATCTGTTTCATCACGAGAGCTAAATGTATTGACAGTGAACAGGTTTGAGGTGTTGTGAGTGATTATTTTGCTGATGGAGGATAGTGAAGAGCTTGTGTTCTCTGATGCTGACAGATCTGTGAGGTAACTCAAAAACCTCAGGCAAATCAGCTTCAGGACTTTTGTGAGATTGCACAACTTAATTGTTGTAACAACTGAAAGTTGCTCTGTGCTTTCATCAAACAAACAAAAAAAAATTAATTATATGGACTCAAAATTAATATATATTTTTTAAACTTGTAGATCCATGTTCAAACAACATGTTTGCATGTAACCCTAACACACACACACACACTCACACACACACGTGTGGTAAACCCGAGCGTCTGTGTAGAATAAAGGCCAGTAATGAAGTTGACTTGAATTCAGCCTCACAGACGAGTCATTAGTATGTGATTAGAACACAATCAACTCAACAGTCAATTAGAATAATATCCAATCACGCTTCAGAGGTTTCATTTAATTGGGCCATTGAGCACCGTGGAAATAGATGGTAAAACATTTTCTGTCTTTACACTTAAAATGACACATTTATTGTAATTTTCTATAAAAAAATATGCTAGTCAATTCAGAGACTGTGAATCTGTGTATTCATACATAAACCCACTCTCTCCATAGCATATACATTATTATACATTATTTATAATACATTATTTATAATACGCATTCAGTCAGTAAGAGTGTCTCTTCTGCTCACAAAGCTGTATTTATTTGATCACTAATACAGTAAAAATTATGAAATATTATTAGAATCTAAAGCAGCTGTTTTCTATGTGAATATATTTTAAACTGTAATTTATTTCTGTGATGCGCAGCTGAATTTTCAGCATCATTACTCCAGTCTTCAGTGTCACATGATCCTTCAGAAATCATTCTAATATACTGATTTGCTGCTCAAGAAACATTTCTGATTATTATCAATGTTGAAAACAGTTGTGCTGCACAATATTTTTGTGGAAACTGATACATTTTATTTTTCAGGATTCACAGATGAATAGAAAGTTCAAAAGTACAGCATTTATTTGAAGTAGAAATCTACTGTAACTGTAAAAGTCTTTACTGTCACTTTTGATGGGGGGGGGGGGGTCACATGGGCGGCATTTAAAGATTCTGGGGTGGGGGGGGGGGGGGGGGGGGGGATAAATTTTGACACATTGGGGCTAAATTAATCATCTTCCTTTATTTACAGATTTTAATGTATGGTGGTTTTCAAAACAGCTAAACAAAATTTGTCGTGCTGTCCTCCAAACTAACATTAAGAACTATATTAAAAGTATCCTTTCAGAATCAGTATATTTCAGATATTCCAGTTTCAGGTCAATTTATTATTATTTTTTTGTTTGTTTGTTTTTTTTTTTAAAAATAATAAATAAATAAATAAAACTCTATACAAAATACACCATCTAAAGTAATGTCACTTAATGTTTCATTATTTTGAGTTGCTTTCATTTTTGTGCCTTCTGAATGAAGAAGGAATGTCTCACCTTTATAAGATATAGCCTAATTATTTTTTTCCCTAATGTTTAATCAAAAAATCTGATAAAAATTAGCCTTCCCATTATGAGGTGATATTTGACTCCCTAAAGTGATTTACATGGGAATTTTATTTTCACCTTTGTAACGACATTTTGTAACTTTATTAAAAGTATGTCATCTTTTATGTCAAATTTAAAAAATATATATATTTATAAGCTTTTTAAAATTTCTAATTAAAACAATAGAATAAGAACAAGTGGAATAAGAAGAATAAGTTACCAATCAAATGAAATCAGTATTAACAAAATTAATTTGTACAGAGTTGGAACAGAAGAACACAAAAGTGGCACGTAGGTGTATTTTCAGACGTTTAATGAGCCTCAGAGTTGGCATGAGTGCAATTAAATTTATAAATTCATGTTGAGATTAATGTTTTAAATATAACATTTTTAATATAGAAATATTTTTAAAAATGATATAAATAACTGAAAAGATATTTAAAAATAAAAAATGAAACTAAAACTGCCAGTAGGTGGCGGCAAGTCACTGATTTTACCACTGAATCATGCATTCAATTGGAACGGCTGATTCATTCAGGAATAAAGCAAGTGACTGTCTTTATGAATGGGTAATTGAATCAGTGACTCACTAGATTCGTTTAGAAACGCACGTTCATTCATAAACGAGACACCGCTGTGTTTGAATGGAGATGCGCAGCGGCTCAGCTGTGACTGTTGCAAACTATTTTTGTTGACGAAATAGAGCAAAATCAGGCAACAGTGATACAGTCAGTGTAAGTCACTTAATATTAACTTCTTGTTTATTGAACTGTTGTAGGTCAATATCACATTTACAAACTCCCTTAATAATCATTAAATCTATCACTCTCCTTAGTTCATCGTGATCTTTTGAACAAAGTTCCATTATAATCAACGAAGCTCTCTACATTGCACAATGAATCTATTGTGTCTGCTAGTTTGTTTGTTTATGAAAGGATTTGTGAGATATGTCTGTGATACATTACTCAACGCTGCAAAAACACATAGAAACCTTTGAAGCTCCCCTCAGACTGACCTGTTTCCGTGTGTGTGTGTGTGTGTGTGTGTGTGTGCAGGACCCAGCAGCACCTGTACAGAGGACTCTTGTCTTCATCAGGGGGTGTGTGTCTGCAGCAGTGGGAGGGCTTCTCATGCGACTGCACCATGACGTCCTATGGAGGCTCGTACTGCAGCGATCGTGAGTACAAACACCGCTGTCGTCTTCTGCAGATCTCACTGTAGCCTTCACAGAAGTAGCTCTTATTTCAGGTCTAAACCAGCTTCTGTAGCTGTTTTAATCCCAGTGTGATTTATGGACCCTTTTCACAGACCGTGATGACACCTTTCCACTTTAATGAACATTATTATTGTTATTATTATTATTTTATACAATTTTTATATAAGTAATATATAAATAAAACATGGCATGCATTTCCACAATAATTAACATCACGTCATATACATAAAATATTTATTGGTATTTCTAGTGTTTTTTACTACTTTTATTACTATTACTAGTATTTTTTTTCTTATTATTATTGCTATTGCTATTGATATAAAATATTTATAGAAATACATTTATAAATATTTACATAAATTATATATAAATAAAATATATATTTCCATAATGTCATGCAAAAAGATTATATTTATTATTATTACTATTATTATTTTATGTTTAATATTTATACATATAATATAGAAATATAATATGTATATATCTTAAATTATAAGATAACGTAATTTTTTAAGGATTTAACACACATTTCAAATTTCAGTATTTACAAATTGATTTACGTTTGTGCATTTATCAGATGCTTTTACCCAAAGCAACATACAAAAGAAGAATATATATATATAGCACATTATATATTATTTAAATATTTTTGTAGTGCTTTATATATATTTACTTAGCACTTTTCACAATGCACATTATTTCAAAGCAACTTTACAGAAAAACATGATGTTAATGTTTAAAACTTAATCTTAATATATTCATGCCTTATAGTCACATTTAGCAGTTCAGATCTGGACGATAATATAGTTACATTGTGTTATGATATAAATAATCATAACAGTATAAACAACTGCTATACAGTGGGCTATATATCACTCTACATGAATGTAAATATAATATCTAAATTTGACAACCCTAATCCTTCTCTTTATATTGTTTACTCTTTTGTAAAGTTGTGAAAATGCTGTAGCGATTTTTTTTTTTTTCATTTATCCTGCTGTCGTCCAAACACAGAAATGTGAGATGGGTCCTCTGTTTCTCTTTAATAAACATGTAGAGGTGTTATATATATAAATCAAATGGCATCTGTGAGTCTGATCTCGTCTGCACTGCTCTAAAGCTGAAGCCGCTGTGTTTACTGCTGTTTGTTTGTGTGTGTGTGTATGTGTGTGTGTGTGTGTGTGTGTGTGTGTGTGTGTGTGTGTGAGTGTGTGTGTGTGTGTGCCAAGGACACGCCGTCTTCATTATCTGTTCCTGCGTGTAATTTGATGTTAATTTCATCTCATCAATTAATTGGCTGATTTATTGTGGTGATTAATTGGTTTTTTCGAGGTCTCCCTGTTGGTTTAGTTGGTTTAATGGTCGCTAAGTGAAATGCAGACACACTGGAGCATCATAGGAGTCTGAGTCGCTTCATGTGAGCACTTCCTGTTTTCCTGTAGATCTGCAGATGATCTGCTTTGCTTAATGAGTGTCTCTCTGCTGTTAACCAGTGTTACTGACCAGCTCATAAAACAATGAAGGTGAACCAGACAGAATCCAAACTCAGACTTTAAAAACAAATAAAAACAAATTTAACCCATCAACAAATAAAAACAAATTTAACCCATTTATGCATATAATACAAAACTGTTTAATAGGCCTATATCTAAAATTATGTTATATACAGTGGTGGTCAAAAATTATCAGTTCTTCTGGATTGAGTCTGTCTCAGTTTGTTCTGTTTCTTCATGTCATTCCAGACAGACTGATGATGATCAGATCAGATCTCTGTGTGGAGCAAACTAAAATCTGACTGGATTATTATAATTAATGTCTAAATGAATGTTTGGAAATGTAAACTGATGTTTCCTACTGACACTCTACAGCAAAAGAAAGAAATAACTGACTTAAAACCATTTTTAGCTGCTGAAAATACTAGTGTTCTAATCATTTTGGCCACCACTGTAATATTTATTATAGTTGTTTTATTTTAATTTATGTAAATTATTTTTATACAATTTCTAATAATCTTTTAAAAAATATTTTTAAAAATGATTTTTTCTCTGATGCGTGAGTTAATGAAGGGTGTCTGGTGTTTGTGCTTCTGTCTGTATCTCTGCATGCACATCTCACACACTTCTGCACCTGTGTGTGTGCTGATAAAGTTGTTTTCACGTTGCCTCGACTTCAAAGAAGAGCCGATCACTGCTCACACTTCATTCAGCTTCCACTCTTTACTCTGGTCTTTGACTGCTTTCTCTGCTGTGAACATTTCACTCGTTCAGCTCGAGTTTGATAAACAGCCTTCAGCGTTTGTTTCTCGATGACCTGCACCGGATCAAGGTAAAACACACCTGTGTGAACGCTCTTCTGCTGTTAGTCGTGACGCATCGTTCAGATGAATAACACACACACACGCGCACACACACTCTCTCTCTTTCACACACACACTCTCACACACTCTCTCTCTCTCACACACACACACACACACACACACACTAGGGGTGTCGAAATTAATCGTTTCTACAGTGCATCGCGATGCAGACGAGGACGATTCGGTATCGGTTCAGTAATAGACCATAACCGATTATAACGTACTGACGCTTTTCTGACGTCATTTGTCGCGGTAGCATACAATAGCGGAGAGACGGTGTTCTGTTGATTTGTGCTACCCTGTCAGATTTTCCTACCTCCCATTAAAACAGTAGGTAGTACAATTCGACAACGAAAAATGCTACCTGTTAAATTATGATTTATTAATATCTACACCTACCACAACCCTAAATCTACCCTTACAGTTATGTAAATACAGTAATTATGTGTCATATTCGCGGTGGGATACAGCTACCGGAAACGAACAATAAATATTTTTTTCTACCTATTAGATTGTGTTTTATTAACTTCTACATCTACCCCAACCCTAAACATACCCTTACAGTAATGCAGATACATTAAATATAGTTGTTCAGCGTGAGAGAAAGGACGAAATATTGATGTACGCATGCGCAGTAAACCCCGGTAGGAAAATCTGACAGGTAGGATAAAATGTCAGGACAACGGGAGTGCGAGTGCGAGTAATTAAAAATGCTCCAACTATTTCAAAAGCTGACATCTGGACACATTTCGGCTTTTATGAACAACCTGGTAAGCACGACCCGGAAAAGACACGCTGTGTGTAAATCGTGTCACGCACCAATAACATATGCAGGGGGTAATACCATAGATATATGTGTAGATGCCCTATTCGACCGCTCAAGATACGTTGCCGCCATCTCGGAACGGTCAACTTGACGTAGTTCACCATAATAATCAATGAATATTCAAAGATATACGAGCGTATAACTCGCTGTTGTAGATCAGAGTTGCGACACGCTTTGATCTCGCCGCCGCGCGGTCACGTGCTTCACGGAGCTCTCAATAGTTCCAAACTGCGCTGTCAATGTTTGAATGTGTTTAAGTAGGATAGACAGCAGTTTCACTATATTTGCAGCAATTTCTAGTGATTGTTAACACATCATCTGCATTGATTATGTATTGATAACTACGCTGACTACGTTTTACAATCGCATTTTATTCTGGGGAGTAATTAAGAGACAGCATTAATATTTTTTTTTCTAATATGTTTATTATTTATATAACAATTAGCGTAGGATTTAGGGTTAAAATGGAGAAAACGTTTTTAAATTCCAGTGCAAAGAGGCAAATTAGAGGCGTTTGGTGGCCAGAAAAATAATATTCATATGTAATGTCATGGTTTAACCACTAGATGCCCGTATGGCTGTTTAATACATATAGTCTACATATATTTAGCTCTACTCTAGTTGCTGTGAAGAGTTTTACTGGTCATAATAGCTTATTTATTTATTTATGTATTTATTTATTTATTTATTTATTTTATGTTTTGCATTGTATATTTAGATATTATCAAACACTCAATGTTTATGTTTTGCTTTTTTTTTAATGTTGAATTTAAAAAGATTAATTACTCACATCCCTGCATTATTTTATGATATTTATGTAAGAAGATAGTATAAGTGAATGTTAAAAAAGGCCAGCGAATACAGAATTTAACCCAATAAAAAATTAAAATAACGTTTAAAAAAAAAAAAAAAAACAAGGCAACCTACTGCATTCAGGGAAACTCTTTCTTGTATTCCTTTAATGGGCAGTCTTCACTGAAACTCATTCAACTTCCTACAGGGAGAGAAAGATTGCAGAAAGTCTAAAAACTTAAAACCATGACAACTAGCATCTGGTATTAAGCATAACTGCCTATTATCTAAAAATAAACATTAACTATAACAAGTTTCATAAAATACAACTACTGGCCAGATTTCCGAGAGGTAAACTAATGCGTTAAAGGAAAACACCACCGTTTTTCCATATTCCAATATGCTTTTCCCTTAATTTAGACGAGTTGATATGTACCTCTCCCGTCTCAGTGCGTGCACTTAATCGCTCTAGCGCGCGGCGCCACTATGCTAGCGTTTAGCTTAGCACCATTCATTCCTTAGGATCCAAACAGAGATGAATTTAGAAGCTACCAAACACTTCCATGTTTTCCCTATTTAAAGACGGTTACATGAGTAGTTACACGAGTAAGTATGGTGACACAAAATAAAACGGGGCGATTTTCTAAGCGGATAAAAAATGATAACTATAATGTATGGCGAAAGAGCACTTCGTAGCACGTCGACCTCGGTGCAGTAATATCATCACTCCTTCTCTCTCTCCCTCTAACTTCCATCAATAGAACCAATATTACTGCGCCGAGGTCGAAGTGCTGCGAAGTGCTCTTTCGCCATACATTATAGTTATCATTTTTTATCCGCTTAGAAAATCGCCCCGTTTTATTTTGTGTCACCATACTTACTCGTGTAACTACTCATGTAAACATCTTTAAATAGGGAAAACATGGAAGTGTTTGGTAGCTTCTAAATTCATCTCTGTTTGGATCCTAAGGAATGAATGGTGCTAAGCTAAACGCTAGCATAGTGGCACCGTGCGCTAGAGCGATTAAGTGCACGCACTGAGACGGGAGAGGTACATATCAACTCGTCTAAATTGAGGGAAAAACATATTGGAATATGGAAAAACGGTGGCGTTTTCCTTTAAAATTACAAAAACTGCTGAAATTTCCTCAACTTTCTGGCGAGTGTGTTTGAGAAGCACTGAAATGAATGGGCTTCAGTGCTGGAACTACTGGTTGTTTGGAACTATTGGCTGCTCCATGACACGCTTTACTTCTGCATTCCTCAGTTCCTATGGAAGCCGATGGAGTGTCGCTACTCTGTTTCTCAACAGCTCTGGTAGACGCACAAAGTCAATGAGCTCAAAGGTTCGCAGACCATTCCAAAAATGACGGATGGCTTACGTATCGCGGCCCATAGAAACAGTCCATAATGAGGCATCTACGTTTATTTATATCTATGGGTAATACCATTAACTTGAGAAACCACGTCAGCTGTTTTCACCCTGAGCTGTTAACCCTGTCAGTGCCGAGTATTTAGTATTTACTTTTGTGTATTTGTTCTAAATGCTCCTGTTGTCTTCTGTGCCCAGACTTGAGTTTTGTTTGATGTTTGATACATTCAAGAAGCGTGTTTTCTTTGAGCAGGTAAAATGAAAGGTTCAGTTCATATATCAGACTGCTTGTATTTATAGACAAAATTGTATGCATGTGAAGTAAAATTGAAAATTGAGTATGCAGTGCATCGGCAATGGATCGTGATATCGAATTGAACCGAATCGATGACATGATAATCGTAATCGAACCGTGAGACCAGTGTAGGTTCACACCCCTAACACACACACGCACACACACACACTCACACACACATGCTCACACACATTCTAACACACACACACACACATACACACACACAGATTTCCATGTAAACGAGGTCGTCCCGAAGGCTTCTGTTAAATAGTGTGTGCTGTTTCTATGTGAATCAGTATGCAGTGATAACAGCAGTGCGCTTGATTGTTCTGTGTTTGATTCGCTTCTCATAGCATCTGTTGTGCATTTTCATTATATAATATTACTATAGTCTGATCAGATGAGTCCTGACACGCTCTGATCAGCTGATGTCACTTCCTGTCCATCATCAGGCAGAAGGTCCGGTCGAGTCTGCTGACCCGCAGACAGCTGAACTCATTTAGCAATTAGCCGACTGACGGCTTCTTAATGACAGCATGTGTTAAAGAGCAATTAATAGGTGCGTTCGACTTGAAGCGCAGCTACAGACGGCGGTCAGCGAGAGTAGCCGCTTGCAGTCGGGGGCGGAGTTGAAAACGGAGCGGTCAAGCCGGACACTTTCTGCTCCGTCAGTGATGCTCACGCAGTGTTTGTGTACTCTATCACAGATGAAGTGAATAAAATACAATATCTGTCAAATACACAGACGTTTCAGAAACGTTTTCATGAGCAACAGAAACACTTTTTTTATACTGCTTAATACAGCGCCATCTGTTCATGAATAAAGTTCAGTGTAAACATATACTATTTAAATACTAATAAAGTGGGGGTATATATGTCAGGGTATATTATCAATGTTTTATGATAAACGTGACTCAATATAACATTGTGACTACAGTTAAAAAGCTTTTACTATTCTAAAAACACAGATTTGTGGCCATTATTGGAATTGAAAAGGTTAGAATAAACCCGAAACACACGTGATCGTTGTCATTCGGTGAATCTGTCCAATCGTGAAACAGCTGTGTGTTCATCAGCTCCTGCAGTCGCTCTGGAGAAACTGCTGCGGCTGAGTGAGCCGCTGATCTCGAAACACTCACGTGGCGTCGGCGCCGGTTCAAGTCGGACAAAATTTCTAACCGGCATGCACTGCTTCAAGTCAGCCGCCGATCGGTCTGCGCAGTGCTGCATGAAGTCGAACACACCTACTGTCAGGAGTGATCATCATCATCATCATGAATACTGCATTCAGAGACACAGACTGAAGGACAGCTGACCCTGCATTAAACCCCACCCCTTAGATAAGCCACACCCCCATATGATAAACCCCGCCCCAGCTTTATAGAGCATCCCTTAGGAATGAGTGTGACGTTCAGGGATTTCTGTGTTCTGATTGGTGGCAGTGACGTCATGTGACTGATCATCTTTAAAATGATTGTTTTGTAGAAGAAGCTCAAAATGAGAGTTTTAACCTGAGATTCAGAGCCAAATTACAGGAGAGTAAAATGACTTCAGAAACATGGCAGCACTAATATTTTATTTTCACACAGAGATTGGCAGCTCTATTAGTAAAGTCTGTTGACTTTAGCAGTCTTTGATCTCAGTGGTGACAGTTTAAATATGGGGGAAAAAACACTTTTCATGTTTTTCGTGATGCTGCCATCTTTCTAAAGTCATTTCTCTTCAAACTCAGCCGAAAATTGAGTTTGCTTCACAAAATAGTGGAAGGGGGAAGTCGTGGCCTAATGGTTAGAGAGTTGGCTTGTAACCTGAAGGTTGCAGGTTCTATTCTCACACCGGCAGGAATTGAAGGTGGGGATTGTGAATGAACAGCACTCTCTCTGCCTTCGATACCATGACTGAGGTGCCCTTGAGCAAGGCACCGAACCCCCAATTGCTCCCCGGGCGCTGGAGCAATGGCTGCCCACTGCTCCGGGTGTGTGTTCACGGTGTGTGTGTGTGCGTGTTTGTTCACTATTCACTGCTGTGTGTGTGCACTTGGATGGGTTAAATGCAGAGCACCAATTTCGAGTATGGGTCACCGTACTTGACAATACGTCACGACTTTCACTTTTTCACTTTCACTAATTATGTTTGTCTTTCTTCAGAAAAAATATGAACAAAATGAAACATTTTAGCAGGAGAAGTTTTTGAAATTTGTTTGATTTGACACGGAATGATTTTGTCCATATTTGATTGTTTGTTTGTCTGGAGTGGTTCAGTCCTCATCAGCAGTGCTGTTGATGATATAAAGATCATATTCAGACGGGTGTGTTTCAGTCGTATGTGAGCACTCGTCTCTGTAAATGGATGCTGATTGGTCTAAATCAGTCTGAAATGTCGTCTGCTTCAAGGACTCTGGTGTTGAGAACTCAGTGTGAGCTCACTCTCAAACTAACCCTGTGAACGTGTGCTTTCACAATAGCGTTTGTGCGCTTGAGTCACATCTCACTCGTCCTCGAAGTGATCAAATCAAACACGAAGCCTGATGCCGCTAAATATTTATTGTCTCGATTGTGTCTGCAGCTGACTCATCACAACTAATGAATCATTACTGACGTCTGAACACGCTCAGTGTCAACCTGCTGTTTAACAACACAACGTTCTTACTTCCTTTCTCACACGAAAACTGAAAGACGTCCAATATTAGCACATTAAAGACTCAATAAACAGCGCTTCAACTGGAGGCGTCACACCTGTCAGTCACACCTGACGTAGTGTGCTATTGGTCAGAGTGTGAGTCAGGTGTTTTTGGCCACGCCTCCATGTTTATTGTTGTTTCTTGATCTGGTGCGTTTTGTCTCTTTGATTTGAAGGCCTGATGACAGCCAGTGTTGTGTATTGTTGAGATACTATTGCAGTTTTTATATTTTGTATTAGTTTTCATTTTTATATTTTCTTTTTTAGTTTAATTTTATTTAAAATTTCAGTAATTTTGTTTTGTCATTTGTATTTTTGTCATTTTTATTAGTTCTTATGCCTATAGTTTTTTATTATTATTATTTTTTTTTTTTCTTTTCAGTTTGTTAAACTAAATGAAAATGAAAAAATTTGAGAAATGAGAAATCCCAGCTAGCTGAGATGAAATAAGTTTATATATTTTATATGTTATAACCATAAAAAGTCATTACTTGAAGTAATGACTTTTTTATGTTGTTTTACAGTCACATTTTCCAAACATCCTCATCAAATTACTGAATAAAATTAATTACAAGATGAAATTAATATTTATGCAGACAGTTAAGACTGCATATTATTAAGATTTGCTTTTAGAGAATAGGTGTTAAATTATTATTTTTTTTCCTAACCCTACTTGCAAAAATAATTTGGCAAATATTGTTTTATATATAAGAGTTTATTTTACTTGAAGTAATGACTTTTTATGGCTTTAGTTTTAGATTATAGTAGAATAACCCTGGTTACTTCAAAACATAATTTATAAAAATATTTTTCTTATTCAGAGTTTCTGTCTTGTTTCAAAAAGTCACAGTATATATATATATATATATATATATATATATATATATATATATTCTTAAAACAATATTTGGCAAATTATATTTGCAAGTAGGGTTAGGGGGAAAAAAAACTAATTTTAACACCTATTCTCTAAAAGCAAGTCTTAATAATATGCAGTCCTAATTGTCTGCATAAATATTAATTTCATCTTGTAATTAATTTTATTTAGTAATTTGATGAGGATGTTTATAAAATGTGACTGTAAAACAACATAAAAATACTAATTAAGGAAATGGCTGGAGTATTGCTGTAATATATATTTGACAGTAGAGCGTCAGGGAGAACGGCAGTAAAAATTGCTCTTTCTAGAGTTTTTTTTTTTCTTCTCTTTCTTTCAAGCCTTTGACTTCTCATTAATAATGAGCGCAGAGAGCTCGTGCTCTGAATCGGGGATGATGATGAGGAGTGCGTCCTGATGAAGGGGTTTAATTCATGAGGCATGAAGCTGTGCGGATCAACCTTTAGCTGACCTCAGCGAGACAGAGCCAGATCTCATTGGCTCATTACCTCCTCCTGTGAGCCGACGCCAGCGACAGAGACTGAAGAGACGTCTCCAGATGAAATCTGTCCTCAGAGGGCAAATCGGATCAGAATCTCCCATGAGCCTGAGAGGAGAACGTTCCTAGAAATAATGTTCCTTCAAGTGATTTTGACTGGAATAACATGAACAAGCTGGGCAGTTTTATACGTATTTCTCTATTTTCCAATTCCTGGCAAATACTAAGTCTTTTATAGTGCTAATGCAACAAAATGAGTGTTAGGTGTGAGATTGTTGCTTTATGTGTGTGTTTCCTTTGCTCTTTATGTGTTTTCTTTCACATCATGAAACTGCAGTAACGTTCATGTGAGCTTAAAGGAATAGTTGACCCAAACATGAAAATTTGCTGAAAATGTTCTCATCCTCAGATCATCCATGATCAGGATGAGTTGTTTCTTCATCAGATTTGTAGAAATGTGTCACTGCATCAGTGTCTCAGCAATGGATGCTCTGCAGTGAATGGGTGCCGTCAGAATGAGAGTCCAAACAGCTGATAAAAACATCACAATAATCCACACCACTCCAGTCCATCAGTTAACATCTGGAGAAGACAAAAGCTGAAACAAATCCAGCATTAAGACGTTTTTAACTCAAATCCGAGTCCATAATACATAATAACTCTTCCTCCAGTGAAAAAGTGTTCTGGTCTGAATCAGGAGAGAAATCTGCACAGATCAAGCAGCGTTTACAAGCCAAATCAACTCTAAACAAATATGTGGCTGGATTTTGATGTGAGAGACAACAGGAGATGCACTTTTTCACTGGAGGAAGAGTTATTATGGATTATGGACTCTATGGTATTTGAGTTAAAAACGTCTTAATGCTGGATTTGTTTCAGCTTTTGTCTTCTCCAGATGTTAACTGATGGACTGGAGTGGTGTGGATTACTTGTGATGTTTTTATCAGCTGTTTGGACTCTCATTCTGACGGCACCCATTCACTGCAGAGCATCCATTGCTGAGACACTGATGCAGTGACACATTTCTCCAAATCTGATGAAGAAACAAACTCATCCTAATCATGGATGGCCATCTTTATTTTATTTATTTATTTTTTTTGATGAGCTGTCCATTTAAATTACTTATGGTCATCCTGGTGTGAAGGAAGTGTAAGAATCTGCAAACCCTTCAGGTCATCAAGTGATAGCATCCTTATTGATCGTGTTCATAATCAGAACGAAAGGTTTTGTCCTCTTACAGTGTTTGGGCAAAGAGCTCAGTCCTCATCAAACCCAAACCACAAACACAGCAGTTTATTCCTGACTCTGACTAAAATCAGGCGAGGATCATTCACCGACAGAACGTTCCGTCTTCAGACTGATTCTCTTTTAGACAGCGGTGTTCATGAGGGGGTTTGTGGGTGAGCAGTGGTTCTGAGGAAGGGTTTTTCTGTGTAATTACTTGATGAGACGCGGTCGCCCGCTCAGAGGCCGCGAGGGCAGATCTGTCAGCCGTCTGCCCTTCACATTCACTCCTGTAATTAAAGACGTGGCTGATGAGGCGTGCTTTATTTCTCTTCTGCTAACAGAGGGAATAAACCACATCCCAGAGAAAGGCTTCTGGTCCTGCTTACAACTCTTCAATCAGTCTCTCGTTTGCCCTGCAGAAAAGACCAGATAAGACCAGCTCCTGAAGCTAACTGCTGTTTGGAGCGGGATAAAACTCCTGTAGATCCCCGTAAATCAAACAGCTGAGTGTGACACTGGCAACACCAAGGTCATGGGTTCGATTCGAATGAATGAGCTGAAGAAACGTGCAGATTAAATGTAATGCATGTTGCTTCTGTAGAACTCAAAAAGTAGAGTTTAGCAATAGAAACAGAAAGGTCATGGGTTTGATTCCCAGGGAATGAATGAACTGACCAAATGCAGACCTGTCAACCTGTACACATTTTGACCTCAAAGTACGCTGGTATGATTTGTCACTCTAAACTACACAAAAACCTGGTGATGCCTGTGTCCACGCACACTTCTCAAATCAAGCAACAGAGAAAGATAAAGAGTTTGACCAATCAGAGTGTTTTTTTTTTTTGGTAGTTTTGCATTTAAATAATTTCCATGCATTTTATTTTTGTGTGTATCCGTGAGTCTGCGCGCTGAGATCAGGAAACTCCTCCCGCTTATAATGTGCATTTGAAAAAGCAATACACACCAAACATCTTCCCTTGTAATGAGAAGCGTTTCTAAACCTGTTGTCTAACAAAAGAAAACATTATAACATACTCCACAACTGCTCCACAAACAGTTGAATGTTTGAAATAACTTTCTTTAGTGATCTGATGTGGCTTCTTATCACAGAATGACACAGAAATACAAATTTTCTACTGTAATAAAGGCTATGTTGGTTAGCAGTGAATTATAAATATACTTAATTATTATGAAAATACCCGAGGTGGTTTTAAGAACACAGATAAACTATACATTGTCGCAGTCGAGTGTTTATTGTCTTCATGTTTCATCATTCAAAGTGTTTCTATCTTCTTTTATTCAGTTACAGCAATAGCTGGATGCCTTGGTCTATATCAGGGATTTCCTGGAGCGTCATGATAAGTTCCATTACTTCCCTGATGTATATGTGGATTTTCAGCACGAGGGCGCCCTCTGGCGTCCAGTATGAATGAAATAGACATTAAATGTGTTTATAGCACTAAATAATGGCCAATCCATAAAAATAATATTTCTCTCAAAGGAAATTTGAAGTAGGCTACACATAATCCATATTTTACTACAGTATACTGGAGTTTTTATTTTATTTTATTTTTTTAAATAACATTTTAAATCGCAAAAAAAAAATAAAATAAATAAAAAAATAAAACCCATGATGTACCAAGCCATCTGAACTGAACCGAACCGAAAACTCTGGTTAAAAAACAAAGGTATTTATTGAACCATGGGCTAAATGTATTGTTGCATCCATGCTGTTCCATACTGTTTCATTCATAAAATTCTAAAATATTGCAGACCCTGAGTATTAACCTTAAAATATTTAACATTAAATCTTGCATTTTGCACATAGTGCAATTACAATTTTGACGTCAGTTATCAAGGAGCTTCAGGAAATAATGTAGCTATTTAATGTAGCTATTTTTCTCACCCAGCAAACATAAAAACCCTTGAATAACCTGAAATCTTCTGCCATTCCCGCATTCCCTCGCTTTCTTGACCAAACTGCTTTCAGCCCGCAGGGATAAAAGCGGCACTCTTCCCACCGCAGCTCTTAAATAAAGCATCCGCAGCACTCGCAGCTTTAGAAACATTTTTTTGAATCCCGAAGCTTGACTTTCGCTGGATCTTCTGTCCTGCTGCTCCATTAAGGGTCAGGAGTTTCCTCTCAAGAGCCGCTGACAGGAAGCTGGAGCAGAGCAGTGATCGATAAGAATCTCCCAAATGCATTTCAGGCTGTGGAGGGGCTGCACACTATAGATTTACACACACACACACACACACACACACACACACAGAGAGACACACGCACAGACACACACACAAACACACACACAGACACACACACACACACACACACACACACACACACACACACACACACACAGACTCACACACACAGACACACACACACACACAAACACACACACACACTCACACACACACACACAAACACACACACACACACACACACACTCACACACACACACACACACACACACAGAGACACACGCACAGACACACACACAAACACACACACAGACACACACACACACAGACTCACACACACAGACACACACACACTCACACACACACACACACACACACTCACACACACACAAACACACACACACACTCACACACACACAAACACACACACACTCTCAGCACTGTAGCAGCATCAGGCTGCTGAAATCAATCCGGAGCTGTCATCCACACATTGATCGGAGGCTCGTTTCCATCTCGTCTGGGTTAATGGACGCCGAATCCAGTCGTAATCTGCTCAGAGACTTTAAGATCTCGCACAGAGTCGGTGCTAATCTCTCTTTTGCCTTCAGCCCTTTAGATATTAGAGTCATAATTAGCTCCAGCGGCTGTGAACGAGTTGAAGGCGCTGCTTTAATTGTCCGGTTGTGGTCATGTGACTACAGTAAGGTGATAGACGTCAGTCACTCAAGTGATTTCTGACGCCTCGAGAGGTCATTAGCTCCTGATAATGGCTGGTTTTCTTCATTTCATTCAGTGTTTAACTTTATCTTAATGAGCACAGACAAGCTGCAGAGGTTCGTTAGCGCCAAATGCAATTAAATGCAGAAGAGAAACCGCCAGCTCTAGATCATGTGTGTGTTTGTGTGGGAGGACGTTTGTTAATGATGTGCTCAGACTAATGCATGTTTACCAGAGTATCTGAGGTAAATGTGTTGCCTGCAGCGTCACTGAAAACAGCGTGTGTTGTTGTGGAGAACGGCTTGATGACTTACACATGCACTTTGCTTCTCCTGTGACGCAGAACCATTATGTGAGGTTCTAGAGCATTCTAGTGCAGAAAAACATGATGATAGAGTCAGTATAGATCAGGCACACAGGTGCAGAGATGAAAGAGGCCAGACACACACACAAACACACACTGCTGCGGTATCTCTGCACACACGTGCACCCAAACACAAGTGCAGCATTTGCATCATAATAGAGACTCAAGATGGACAGACGAGCACTGAAACACTCACACAAACACTCACAGGTGAATCTCACACTCAAGAACCGGCACAGACTTCAGTTCGGCTTTACAAACAAACAAACAAAAAAGGAAAATTATTAGGGATGTAACCATATCAAAATCTCACGATACGATAATATCTTGATATGAAGTCCATGATATATGATATTTATTGCGATATTTAAAAAAACAAGACAAATGAAGACTTGGGGAAAAAATGAAAATATTGTACATTTTAAAGTTTAATTATTCTATCTATGGAAGCAGAATAATGACAATAGTTTTTGAAACATAAAGCATGCTGAATTCCACAAATCGAAAAAAAGATGCATTGCAATTAACAGTGCTTGCATTTTATTGCCTTATATTTCCAGGACTTGCATTTTTAGGTCCTGAAATTTAACATAGTTGTTATTTAATCTGTGTATATTTCAATTCAAAATATTTCACACATATTTTCATAATTAAAAATTCAATAATTCATATTCACCTTCCAGAATTCACTTCCAAAATATTCAGTCTGTTTAAAAACATGATGTATAATATTCGACAGGTAGATTTTGGTCATTTTATTTCACTTTCCAAATTCACTGCCACAAATTCAGTGGTTAAAATTCTGCAGAAAATTCAGCGGTGCACATCCGGGAGCCGCAGGAATAACAGTAGAGCACCGATGCATGATCTCCAGCTGATGTCAGCCGCTCACCAGCAGGTGGCGCAAGCGGCTATTGATGAAGGCCATACGTGGATCAAGTCATTCATTTACAAAAACTGATTTGCAGAAATGGAGCAAGTGCTAAGTAGAAATTTTGATTATCAGGGCCAGTATAAACATGGAAATGCTGATTGTGTGTATGTTTAATTCAACACCTTCGCTGTTTCCCGTAGCCTACGTGTAAGCAGCTTTCTCTGCCACAAAGGAGATTATAATGCTCTTTTACCCAATGCTGAAGTACAGAACTAACATTACATCTGAGGAAGACATATATTGCTTTCGGTTGCTTAGTTTCTGTAACATTAGACTTGTTTGAGATGAGCAAAATCTGTTGCAGAACCGATCACCGCGAGATGCATGCCGATTAGAAAAGTGTCCGAGTTACGTCCGCCTTGTTCTGATGTCATGCTGATGTGTGCAAAAAAACTCTCACGACGGTGAGGCGGCTGTGTCGGACTGAACAGTCGCTCGCAGTTGCTCTCCACCGACTGCACTGATCAAAAGCATGATGGGAAACGACTGGCTGACGACACAGCTTCATGCTCATTGGTTCAGACAACTGTGGTGCTGCGTTCTCTGCTAAAATGTTTTATTTTTTTTTTTTTAAAAATCTGATTTCATGCTATTATGTATTTAAATTATGCATGAACATTTCCAAACAGTGTGATCTCTGTGTGAGATATGCGATTGTTGTCATATTTCTATAAAAATCTAAAATACATGTTTGTATTAAAGTAGAAATGGATGATAAATACGCCTTTCGTATGGGATTAAATAGCAAGCACTTTGAGTGTCTTATTTATATTCATATAAAAGCAACAGAACTGAAACTATATCACGTTTATCAGCAGCACAGCACATGAGTGAGAATAACGCGATATCCTCCTTTGATCTCGTATGTTTTCCACTTCGAGAGATCAGAACTGTCCGTCTTGACTGTGTTTATTTCACTCCTGCCCTCACTGAAGCCGTCTGCTCTGACCTACACTTCAGGTGAGGCGCATCTCAAACAAGCCTGATAGCTGTCATTGCGTTAGTGCACTACTGAGCCGCGTAATGCGTTTTCTTTAACCGATTTCTGAGGGAAACAGCATGAAACCTTGCGCGTTCGTTCATATACTACATCTGCTTAACTGTCGATATAGTTCGCATAATCATCAGTAAAGTGTATTGTGAGATCTGAGATCTTATATCACTGTATTATTTCACTGAGGCGTGTCACGCGTCGTTGGGGAATCCTGGAGTGTGATGTATGAGAGGAACCCCAGTATTACAGCACAGCGTCACACAAGCCATGATACAAAGTTACAGAAACTAAGCAACCAAAAGCAATATATGTCTTCCTCAGATGTAATGTTAGTTCTGTACTTCAGCGTTGGGTAAAAGAGAATTATAATCTCCATAGGCGACGGGAAACAGCGAAGATGTTGAATTAAACATACACACAATCATTTCCACGTTTATACTGGCCCTGATAATCAAAACTTCTACTTAGCACTTGCTCCATTTCTGCAAATCAGTTTTTGTAAATGAATGACTTGATCCACATATAGCCTTCATCAACAGCCGCTTGCGTCACCTGCTGGTGAGCGGCTGACATCAGCTGGAGATCATGCATCGGTGCTCTACTGTTATTCCTGCGGCTCCCGGATGTGCACCGCTGAATTTTCTGCAGAATTTTAACCACTGAATTTGTGGCAGTGAATTTGGAAAGTGAAATAAAATGACCAAAATCTACCTGTCGAATATTATACATCATATTTTTAAACAGACTGAATATTTTGGAAGTGAATTCTGGAAGGTGAATATGAATTATTGAATTTTTAATTATGAAAATGTGTGTGAAATATTTTGAATTGAAATATACACAGATTAAATAAACAACTATGTTAAATTTCAGGACCTAAAAATGCAAGTCCTGGAAATACAAGGCATTAAAATGCAAGCACTGTTAATTGCAATGCATCTTTTTTTCAATTTGTGGAATTCAGCATGCTTTATGTTTCAAAATCTATTGTCATTATTCTGCTTCCATATCTATCTAATGCACTTTGAGAGTTCAAAATTAAGAGCTCCAACCCATGTTCCTAAGAAAACTTAAGTCAGAAAAAAAGTCAGTGAATTGACTTGTAGCTGAACTTTAAAGGGACTCAACCCTCTTTTAATTTGTGATATACTGTCTCAGTCTAAATTACATTCACACTGGTGGTTTAGGAAGCCAAACAAATTAGAATAGAATAATAACAACAACAATGACAGTAATAACCATATATTGTAAATCAATTGCACTGTAAAATAAATGCAAATGAATATTTCATAGGTATATTATTTTTGCTTTACATTACAGTAGGGAAATTACAATACTTCTTTCCTAATTTTTACACTTGAAAGAGATATTTTGAATTTGGACTGTATTTAAACCGCAAGCTGTCTGCAATTAACGCTGCACTTTTAAGCTTTTATTTTGATGGAAACAGCAGTAGAGCTTTTATTTTGAAGGAAAACTCCAGCTTCAGTGAAAACATGCTTACAAAAACACATCTCACTACAAATCTAGTGAAATTCTGTAATCATCTGCTGCGAAAATAAAGATTAGTTGGTGGCTGTTGCCCAAATGGCCCAAAACACAACTTTAAAGCCCTTTCATGTTATAATAAGAAGTTTAAATATATTTTAAAAACGACACTTTTTGCCCGGAAGGCCTAAGGTTTCATACCATCACGTGATCACGATAACATCAAGACAGTTTTGTTATCGCGATACCACAATATTGACAATATCGTTACATCCCTAAAAATTATGTTTTGTCGAACCATTAGGTTTTTTTGCATGGCTGTTTTTATTTTTATGTTAGAGGTTTCCACATTGTAATTATACACACATAATTTTGGAAGCTCAGTTCATTACTGAGAATTATTATTAAAATGTATATTATTATTTTGAGTGGTAGAATTGGTTGTATTTGCTTTTAAATAGAAAAGAAAAAACTAAAATCTACACTGAAAATAACGAGAAACAGTAAAACTTCAAGAAATATTATTGTAACAAGAATGAGATGCAGTATGGACATGAAGATTTTGTGCAGAAGTGTGTTTGCCAAAAGGCAAAAAGTGACTCTTTGTAGTGATTGTGAAATAGTTTTTGTGTATAGATAGCCCAGCAATCACCCAGAACAGCTGAGACAAACAGCATAGTGAATGTACAGGGTGTCTGTTCTCAGAAACACACATCAGTATCCACTGCAGTGAGATTGAGTCTCTCACAGCCTCACCGATCAGCACTGACTCCATTAGACGCATTAGAAACAGAGAACAACCGCCGGAGTTTGCATTGTTTTTTATTACAGATGCAGTGTTTCCTCTAGGATTTCTGCTGTGGTGGCAGGACTATTTCCCATAGACTACACCCCCTGCCCACCCAATAATCATGTGCACTCAAACTCGGAATTCAATTTATTTTAACTAAAAAAAGACAAGTAAATAGTAAGTAATAAAATAAGAACAAATAAATAAATGACAATCAATAACACAAACAAAAACAATAACAAGATACAAGTGAAATTAACAGTACTTTATTTTTTTCAGTTAGGTCTAACTATAATATGTAGGTAGGTATTGAATTACTACAGAAACTGAATAATCTATTCAACTCAAATAACACTGGGTAGTTTTCACTGTATAGTCATCTTCTATGTCAAATTCAAAAATTTATATTTATAAGCTTTTCAAAATTTGTAATTAAATTAATTATGTTTTAAAAACTACCAGCAAGTGGCGGCAAGTCACTAATTTTATCACTGAATAAGTCATTCAATAGATTCGCTCGAACGACTGATTCATTCAGGAATGAAGCAAGTGGCTGTCTTTACTAATGGCTAATTGAAACATTGACTCACTAGATTCATTTATAAACGCACTTTCATTCATAAATGAAACACCGCTTTGTTTGCTTGGAGCTGCGCAGCAGCTCTGCTGGGATTTTGTTTGGAACTAATTTCATTGATGAAATAGAGCAAAATCAGGCAGTAGTATTATAGTCAGACAACCTAAGTCACTTAATATTAACTTCTTGTTTATTTAACTGTTGTATTAAATCAATATCACATTTGCAAACTCCCTTAAAATTATTTAAAGCTGTCACATAAAATGGTCTATAAGAGAACGCGCGAGTGAGTCTCTTTCACTTTAAATAAGCAAGACTCAAAAGCATTCCATCATCTGTCATTGCGTTATAAGCGCGGAGCCTGCATAAATGAGCAGAATTAGGCGCAATACCCGCAATCCCGTGCAATTACCTGACTGTGAATGATGTGAGCAGCGTCACTATGATGTTACCGAGAAGCCACGCAGAATAAATGTAGCGGAAACACTGAGATGTGTATATATTTGTGCGTTTGACAGGCCAGGTCATAATGTCTCTCATATATCAGATGAATACGTCTCCATCTCTCTGTGAAACCACTGATCGTATGTTTGCTTTGGAGGCAGTATTTCATAGGCTATGTATCTGTCAGCACATGGAGTTATGAAGAACAAAAACACATCACATATGACCTGCTGACTTTGCAGCTTGATTTAAACTGTGCATCAGTGAGACTCTCATTCGGCTTCTTTCATTCTTTCATTTATTATGTTCCAGTTCATAATAAAGGGCCTGTGTAATCCTGCTTATTTTTTTCTCAAAGTTGTCCCCCCCCCGTCAGGCTAATAATAAATAATAAATCAGCCTGATGCGTTTAATCAGGCTGTGGTTTACTGTAGTCAGTGGTTATGGAGCAGTCAGTGGACTCTTGTGAGTCTTTGGTCAGGCTGCGTGTTATTGTTAACCGTTTGCTCCCTCAGAATAACACACAGTGAGCGCTAGAGGACACCTGCGGCTCGTGGCCATTTTTCCTTGATTGATGGCCTCCATTGTTGACCAGCTTTTCTTCGCGTGTGTGTAATTGCTTCTTGATATTATAACAAATGAGAAATTACTCCAGTACATCAGCACGGGACAATAAACAAAGAGCGGACGCAGCGATAAGACACACAGCACTGGCCTTCTGTCAATCAAACTCTGCTTATCAGATGCAGAAGTAGGTGTCAGGGTTCTGGACTCTTTATTCTTTGTTTTCCCCCTGTCCTTCCTGAGTTTCCTTATTTGGTTATTTTCCTGTTCATGTTAAGTTAATTTGATTATTCCTTGATTACTCCACACCTATTTTTGTTCTCCCTGATTACATTCAATGTGTTTTATAGTCCTGAGTTCTCCCTGAGTCTTGGTCCGTTCACTCGTCTTTTATGTTGTGTATTCCGTCTCCTCGATATGATTTATTAAAACGTATATCATTTACTCACCTGCTGTCTCCTGCATCCTTCCCACGCCACACAACCGTGACAGACGAACGGACCCCTTCGCAGAAGGATGTCTGCGGCTGAGGACAGAGTGTGGGGTTTGCGGCAGGCTGGTCGGCGGTTGGAACGGTATGTGGAGGATTTCATCGAGCAAATTGATCTGATCCTGTTTCACCCCACGCCGAGAACCTCCACATACCGCCCCAACGGCTCGGACCGCCTGCCCAAATCCAAACACCCCCTGATTCTCCGGAGCTCCACCTGCGTCCTCAGCCCCGTGCCGCCGTCTGTGGCAAAGTTAAGACTGGCATTCGCGGCGAAACCCAGGCTGCCGTCCGCGGGAGATCGACACCGCAGTCTGCGGCTCTCCCAAGGCCGCCGTTCGCAGGAGATCGACGCCGCCGTCTGCGGCTCACCCAAGGCCGCCGCTCCCGGCCCACGCAAGCCTGCCGCCGCCACTAACGGCTCCTCGTAAGCACCCTCCAGTGCCGACTCCACTCCCGTTCCCGAGTTAAGCCCAGGATGGGCTCCCGTTCCCAAGTTAAGCCCCGGATGGGCTCCTGTTCCCGAGTCAAGCCCAGGACAGGCTCCAGTTCCCGAGTCGAGCCCAGGAGAGGCTCCTGTTCCTGAGTCAAGCCCAGGATGGGCTTCAGTTCCCAAGTCAAGCCCAGGAGAGGCTCCAGTTCCCGAGTCGAGCCCAGTGTCGGTTCCTACCCCAGAGCTCCTGGATACGGTGCTACCTCTAGAGTTCTCAGCGCCGCTCCTTAGTCCAGAGCGACCCCAAGTGTCCGTGCTTCAAGAGCGCCCCCCAGTGCCTGCGCCACGAAGGCACCTTCCTATCTCTGCGCTTCCAGAGCGTCCACCAGAGCCTGCTCCCCCTGAACGCCCACCAGACTTCTTAAACTCCCCCAAGAAAATTTGGGGGGGCATATGTCCGTGGCCAAGACGGCCAAGGCCATGGAGGATCCGCCACGGCCTCCCGAGTTCCTGGACCCGCCATGGCCGCCCGAGCTTCCTGCGTTGCCCTGGAGGTCTCCCGTGTCTCCATCCTGGTCTAGCCTCCAGGGCGCCCACCCCACTTCTCCGGTGGATATGTTACGGCGCGGGACGCGCCTGTCGGGAGGAGGGGATAATGTCAGGGTTCTGGACTCTTTGTTCTTTGTTTTCCCCCTGTCCTTCCTGAGTTTCCTTATTTGGTTATTTTCTGTTCTTGTTAAGTTAATTTGATTATTCCTTGATTACTCCACGCCTGTTTCTGTTCTCCCTGATTACATTCAATGTGTTTTATAGTCCTGAGTTCTCCCTGAGTCTTGGTCCGTTCACTCATCTTTTATGTTGTGTATTCCGTCTCCTCGATTTGATTTATTAAAACGTATAACATTTACTCACCTGCTGTCTCCTGCATCCTTCCCACGCCACACAACTGTGACAGTAGGGCTGCACAATTAATCGATTTTCTAATCGCAATTACAATTACAGATGCCAAAATTATGTAATCGTTCAAAGTGGCAATTAATCATTTAAAGTCCACTTATGTTATTCTGCGTGCTTAAGATGTGTTTTTTTCTTTCTACAGGTTATCTTAAGGGTTTTTCCATTGTTTTAATTTTCGTTTTAGTATAACATTATAATACCATTCATAGTTTTGCTGTTTTTATTCAAAGAATAAACCAATACAATGTATAATTGACATTTGAGGCTTAATACTATAGAAAAGCAATACAGGTTTTTCAGTTAGTGTTTTCAGCTTGTTTATGTTCATGTAAAAATATGGCATTCAGTTGCTTCAAACAATGGTATAAACATCATTCAGTGTAAATTGTGATAATCGAAATTAATAATTGCAATTACAATTTTAAGGGAATAATTGACAATTATGATTTTTGTCATAATCATGCAGCCTTATGCAGAAGAATGATGAGGCTTGTGTTCAGCAGACGTTAGGTGGTGTGTGTGTGTGTGTGTGTGAGTGTGTGTGTGTGTGTGTGTGTGTGTGTCTGTGAATGTGTGTGTGTGTGTGTGTGTATGTGTTCTGTGGTGTGTGTTGTGTGTGTGTGTGTGTGCAGGAAATCAGATCTCAGGGAGTTTGAGCTCAGAGGATCGATGAAGCTTCATCTCAGATCCTTCAGATCCACAGCTTCAGTCCAGCACAACACACACACACACACATACACAAATACACACACATATATACACACATGCACAACGCAAGGTTCAGTTTATTCAGCGCAGCCTTGATCAGTGAACACTGAGATTGATTGTGACTGTAATGATGGAGAATCAGACAGAACTTCCTGGACTTCATCACAAGAGCTCATGGTTTGGCTGCTTATCATGGGTTAGTTAGGGTTAGTTAACCCCTGCTGGTAGATGATAGTTGTAACTACACCATTTGGCTCCTAAAACCAGAAGTAATATTGACGGCTGGTCAAAACTGTGTTTTAATGGAGTAACATTTCTCACAGGCAACAGATAATCACCATAATCTGATCTTCTAGTAGATGTTTTATCCTCGTCTGATTGTCGTTTGGAGTATTTAAAATTTATCTCTCAATCATCATTGGATTGCATTGCATTATATGTTTGGATCATTTCAATCTCATTTTACGAAGAGATATTATTGGAGATATAGAGCGACCGCTGATATTTAGGTATATTTAGATATAAATAAATATATAATATAAATATATTATATTTAGATATATTTAGATTAATATTATCTCAGTATCTGCTAAACTGTTATAAAGAGCTCATTGTTTTACATTACAAGCAGCAGAATATCATCATGCAGCAAACTGCATATTTTTGCAGTTGATTATATGAGCCATAAAAGCCTGATGCATAAAATATGATGCAAAACATAAAACATATTTTTAAACATTTTATCTAAAGTTTAAAAAAACTGTTCCATTTAAGTTAGATTTTTCCATTATTTCACATTTCAGGCTTTACAGGGTTAAAATAAACTTTTTTTTTATTTTATTTTATTTTTTTTTTCTTGAGCAGCAAATCAGTATATTAGAATGATTTCTGAAGGATCATGTGACACTGAAGACTGGAGTAATGATGCTGAAAATTCAGATTTGATCACAGAAATAAATTACATTTTAATAGATATTCAAATAGAAAACAATTATTTTAGATAAAAAAAAATTTAAATATTTTTGCTATGTTTTTGCTGTACTTAGGATCAAATAAATGCAGGCTTGGTGAGCAGAAGAGACTTAAAACATTGAAAATCTTTGTTCAGAAACATTTAACTGGTAGTGTAGCTTGCTCAGATCCTATTTCGATTGCTCAGTTGTTCTAAACTCGAGGCGTTTTAATGATCTGGCAATACAACATGCTTTTGTCAGACCATTTGAATCAAATTGCATTGAACTGAGAATAGA
>CM077221.1:584208-596708 GCA_039654775.1 Spinibarbus caldwelli
ATGAAGGACAAGATCAATAATTCTGCAAACAAACGCAGATCTCTCTGTTTGTGTGATTCAGAGCCTGGCTGAAGTTTGTGCTTCTCAGTCGTAGTTCACACTTTTCTCTTGTCATTTGGCATGTCAAATGCAAACCCATGTATTTTCCCATTTCATTCACACCTAAACAGTGATTGACACACATCACAGAAGCTCAAACTTGTGAACTTCAGTGTTTCCTATTAAATGTGCTCTATATACATGTGCTATGATCATATGAAGTCAAATAAACCACATTGTTAAGTCTGTTTATCATATAAAGCGACCCATTTCTCTTGGATTAATCTGCTTGATTCACAAATATCTGATTTACAACACCTTTGTGGATCTTCTAAATTGGTTATCTGGCTTTCAATGGACTTTCCACGTCTCAGGTTTCATTAAAAATGTCTGAATTTATGTTTTGAAAATGAATGAAAGGTTTGTAATGACATGAGGGTGAGTAAGTTTTGATAGGATGCTCATTTTTTGGTGAACTGTCCCTTTAAGAAGGCACTGAGATGTTAACCTAGTTTCATCTTCAGGAACTACAAGAACTAGGCTTAGGAAGTGGGTTATTTCAAGGAAAAGCTTGAAAAATTAATAATGTGAGTAGAAAGAGCCGTGTGTGGATGTGAGGTTTGTGTGATCAGCAGATATGGAGCGAGACACGTTCTGACAGAATGAATGACGACTCACAGATATTCTACAGCCATCAGACACACGAAACACTGAGTGTGTGTCGCTGTCTCTCACAAAAACACACAAACAGATCCAGACTGAGCTCTCAGATTGACAATATCAGACCTCAGTCTGTAATAATGTTCTGTGTGAATGAATGGTGTGGTTTGAATCATGGATGACACATGATCTTCATCTCCAGAGCTGCTCTGAGACTCACTTCAGCAGAAAACCACCGTCAAACACACTGAACACACAGCTCAGGTTAACATGAAGAAATCCTGATATTAATATATTACCACTGTATAATAAAATCCACTTCTCCAAGTAATCAATCAATCAATCAAAAATTCTTATTTTGGTCCTCACAGACAACTTTCACAAAAAAATAAAATAAATGAACATTATTACTGAAAAAAAGTGTAGGCCAAAGCCTTGCTTATTATACCTACCCTTTAACTGATGAATGTCACTTTTTTCACTAAATTTGATAATACAAGATAAAATTTCCATAATACATTTCCTAAAATGTACATACATAATTCCAAAAATACACATTCCAGCTCTTACTACAATATTTCAAATAATACATACTCAAATTATTGATACTGAGTCCTATAATTATTTATCAGCTTGTTTTTATACATTTTCTTAAATTTGCAACATGAAATACATCATTTTAATTCCTTATCACAATTACTCCATAGATTTACCTCTTTGACAGATATACACTTATTTTTGCATTAGTAGTAATAATAATAATAATATAATATTTTAAAAGAATGTCATACAACAAACAAATTTTATCCATGTTTTAATTTATACAGTTCTGTTATGCAACATTGTATTTAAAAAATAAACAAAAATGCAGTGTTCTTGTCAGGCCTGTGTCCTGTCTTGTGTTGTAGTTTTCTGTCTCGTGCTCCCCTAGACTTAGTTTTCCCTCATGTATGCCCATATTTGGTTATGTTCCTGTTCCTGTCTTTATTGTTTCATTATTAGTTTATTAGTCCCCAGCTGTGTTTTATTAATTATCTAGAATTAACCTGTGTATTTAGTTCCTGTCTGTTCAGTTCATTTGCGTCTGGTTTACTCGTTACACACCGTTCTGTCTTGTTTTGCCCTGTTATTTTGGAATAAAGACTGTTCATCTGAGTTTACTTCACGTCTCCTCGATTCCCTTGTGTGCACCATGACAGTTCTATTGTAAATGTTTTTTTGTTTTTTTTTTTTATTTCGTTTGATTGCATCTTAAAAGTTTTCTTTATTAATTAAACCATAAACCATTTTTGATGAAAAACATAAAACACAGAATCTAGAAAAAATAAACACAGAATTTAGAGTAAAATTAAACAGATTTAATGGGCCCTTAAATTAAAACCCATCTTACTCTGTGGAGTTTAATTGTGAACAAACAAGTTCTCTTTACATTCATTCTCAATGTCTAACAAACACATGGAAAGTATTTCCTTTCCCATTAATGGTACTTGAATATCAAGATAAATATTGATATCATATGATATTGGAAAAAGTAAAAATGGCAAAGAAAAAATTTGGCCATATTGCCCAGCCTGACTTTCTTTGAATATTTTCATCAGAAAGTCAAGTTTGCTAGTTTCTCTTCCAGCTCTGTCAGATAACTGGGCCTGAAGCACACACAGCATGAAGGTTTTCTGAAGGTTTTTTTAATGAGTGAATGATTGGATGAGCTCTTCCTTTCATTGGGATCCATCTCCTTCATCGGCGCCCTCTCTCTCTGTCCAGAGCAGGATCAGTCTGCTCTCTGTGTCTGGGGCTGAACTGGGTTCGGTCAGTGTGGCCTGACTCTGACCCTTTCTGTGTGGCTTTGAGCGTTTGGTGTCCGATCAGCGGCTCTGAACACTCATTAGTCCTGTGTCCTTGAATGAGTCCGTCAGGTTCAGATTAAAGCCGTCCATGCGTGAGCTCTCCTTCTGTAATTACACTAAAAAAAAAAAAAAAAAAGAAGTGTCAAGTGGTTCCACACAACTATATTGAGTAATTTGTACAAGTAACAATTTAGTTGTACAAAAGAAATTCAAGTAAAGCTGGCAGAATTTCTTCAAGTAAATACAAATAATTTGAATTTGTCACTTGTCACATATTAATTGTATGTGCTGTTTACTTAATGTTATGTTAAATTTATAAAAGTTTATTACGTAAAGTGAACTCATTTATTGATTTCATTTACCTTATTAATTTTACTATTTGCTCTACGAGTGCAAGTGGAAAACCATTAAATAACAACAAGCATATTTTTAGAAACAAGCATATTTTCAAGAAATTGTAATCATTTTTGTAGAAACCACTGAGTTATATTAAGTCCATGATGTTACATGTGTTTTTTAAGTAATGTGAAAATGATGAATAGAATGAAACTAACAGCAGTGAAAGCATAGAGAGCAGTTACAAGGGACTTTACTATCATGTTCATAGTGCTTTGGAAAATCAGGACTCGTGATACAGTTTAATGTGTTTATTAACCTTTAAAAGTCAGTGGTTTAATTAAATAAATATGAGCACTGCATGTGTTGCTCATTCTAAAGGCTCTCGCTTTCAGATCAGTGAACACTACGCATGTATTCCAATCAAACACTTATTGATCCACTGATGAATTATGACAGTATTTGTGTTGTGGTGTTTATACAGTAATATGCTGTAGATGGCTGTAAGATGCATATTTGATCTCTTTTTATGTTCACCGGTTCCTCAGGAAAGAGTCCTGTGTTTGTCCTCTGGAGGAGAGAAGCTGATGATGTTTGCGGCTCTCAGTGGACAAATATGTTTCTGACGCAGAAATCTGAACGCTTGAGATGTCTCTTTTGATCTTGAGACGTCACCCAAGTGAAGAACAGTGGAAATCATCCATATTTCATCACATTTACATCTGCAGCACGATCAGCGAGCGTCTGCATTCATCATCTTTAACACTTTAAACCTCAACAAATGAATTAATCAGACCTGATTAACGCACAATGAGAAACTGAACGAGAAATCAAGAGAACTCAAGTGAATCATCATGATGGTCAGTCACTGTAAGCAGATTCAACATGTCAACAAGTCTCATTACAGAATCTACTTCTGATAATTGAGGTGTGTGTGAGTGTGTGTGTTTTAACCCGTTACTAAAATGTTTAATGCCTTAAAAATGCTGCAAATGAATCATTGAATCAAGACATTCAGAATCGGTTCGCTGTGATGGATGTGATTCAGATTCTATCTCTGTATTGCGCTGATAAATGCTCAGTTCTCCAGAGACGTGGTCATTGAGGTGATCTTGGTCTTTATTCTCACGCTCATTTTCACTGTATTTTTATCTCTGTCCCTGGAGCGCAGCTGCTTTTCTTTAATCTGAAGCTGTAGTGTGTGTGTGTGTGTGTGTGTGTGTGTGTGTGTGTGTGTGAGAGAGAGATCTCTCTCCTGATTCACACACAGCACTGGTGTCAGTGTGTCCTTGTGTCCTGTATGAGTTCATCTGTCCGTCTCTCAGCTGAATTAATTAGACTCAATGAACAGACAACCCACCAGAACTGTCATATATAAACTTTTCACTAACATGCATCAATATAACAATTTGCATTCAGATATGTTACAATTATTTTTAATATTATAGCATTTTTGCACTGATAAAAATGTTGCAAATTATTGAAGCAAAATGTTTTGAATCATTTCTCTGAAATGCATGAAAAATATTGCAAATAAATCACTAAATCATATCATTTTAAATGAATGCCCTTAAATGGATAGTTTTTACTAAAACATTTGAATGCATGAAAACGTACAGATGGATCATTGAATCATGTAGTTTCAAAATGATTCACTGAACTGGCCAGTTATTTCTCAGGGACTGAGTGCTCTTCTAGAATGAAGACGTGGATGAACATGTAATATCAGTGATGTGTTCATGCAGAACCCGAACAGCGTTAATAGAGCCGCTGTAAGCCGCTTAACTCTATTGATTTCCATTTATTCAGCAGAGACTCGCGCTGCTAATTACTTATTGGCATTTGTGTGATATTATGATGTTAGTTTTCTCAGGATGAGCAAACAAACGGAGCGTGACACTGATTCATGAAGACTCACTTCTCTCACGCCTGCTGCAGTGTTTCTCTTAGAAAAGGCATCAAATCTCTCGTTTGATTCTGACTGTAGACGTCATTCACATTCATCTCATCTCAACACCAGTTCTGAGCTTTAACGCTCCAGCTATGGTCATTTCATTGGTGTTGTTTTTTGTAAAAGGATTTGTTTTGTGTTGGATATTGAAAGTCTGTTTGTTTTGATCCACTCCAAACATCTTTATTATTCATCATTCGATCTGAGTTCATATTATGACTTGAGTTAAACATACACTTTAAGTCTGTAAATGATTCATAGAGTCATTCAGATGTTTGTTCTGTAGACGTGTAATGATCGTTTACCATGTTTTACACATCTGACTCATTGATTTGTTCTATTTGCTGAAGGTTTTGTACAAGTTATGAATACATAAACTCATATTTTTTTTTTCACCTTTATTTATATAGCGCTTTTAACAATACAGATTGTGTCAAAGCACTTAACAGTATCAAACTGGAGGATAGAGTGTCAGTAATGTATAATAATAAGATTAAACATATTCTTTGAGAAAACAGTGAGGTGAAGCACTTACAGCGGAATTAAATAGGAAAGAAATGTATATTATTTTATACAGGCATATAGAGTTATTCAGTTAAATCTTGAGTATTATTTAAGCTGTTTAAATTAACATGCTCACAGTCATTTTAGTGTTTATGAAAGGATATTTTACACTTTATTACACAGAAAAAGGTTAGTAAGCCATTTTTCACTCGTTAACATGCCTATTGTTTAGATGATGTGTCTGAACTATTGAAACAGTGAGATTCTGTTCATTGATGTTCACTTTAAGTGACTCACTGTAACAGAGATGAGTGGAAAATCATCTGTGCTCACCAACATTATGAAACAAAAGCTGTGGAACTCATACTGAAGCTGGAGTATTTCTTTAACGAGTAAATGCTCTTTAATTGAGGTGGTCTCGTCATGATGTCTCTGTAAGACTCCACATGTGTCTGATTCTGATTCAGACTTGAATGTACCATTTAAAGAAGTGATTCATCAGATGATTAGGTTCTGCTGTTCCTCGCTCAGCGTTTGATCTGAACTGAACTCATAATCTTAGCTACGAACCGCAGACTGATGTGTGTCTCTCTGACCGCTATGATGGTCATGAGCGATGTTCATCAAGCCTCGGTGTCCTTCAGAAGAGCTGAATCAATGAATCATTTGTGTGTCAGGCTGTGCAGAACATCAGCACACATGTGGATTCTTCAGCTGCTGACAGACCGACAGAGAGTCTTGTGTTCATGCTGCTAGAGTGTTCAGATCCTCGCAGAGTTTTCAGCAGATAAACACTGCTCTGATTCATCAAATCATGCTATGAAATCTTACTCTGATAGAACTGATCTAATGAGCTGCAGCACTGGTTTTGGTTCTATAGATAGATAGATAGATAGATAAAATATTCTTTAACATATACTATACTATTATTATTATACACTATTATTTAAAATATACTAATTAATCAATGCTGTAATGAATAATCCAGCCATCATCAAATGCTACAATTATTTCTTTGTTTGTTTAATTCTGTTTCAGAGCTTTCTTAGCAAGTATTGATGAATGTAACTAATTGTGCCCTTAATTTAAATAACTGATGTGATGTAATTACCGAGATTAAATCCTCAGTAATAATTTGTGCTGGGGAATCAAAGTTAATTAATTAGATTAAAATGTGTTTTTCTCGTGTTGAAGTTTGAGCTGAGATGTTTCCCTTCATCCTCCAGGATCTCTTTCAGCGCTGGTCAGAAACTTCAGCCGGACTTTATGTCTAGAGACGTTAGACAATTACAGATGTGTTCTGAGACGCAGACGCGCCGGAGGGGAGCAGATCGTGTGGAATGAGCCGTAAAGTTGTTAGCATCAGCCTTAAATTAACATCTCGACAGAAGCCCAAACCGGCGGCGAAACGCTGGTCTGTGACAGAGAGACTCAGAGAGCAGTGGAGTGAAGACACACTCTCAGATTCAGATCAAACCAGCAGCTCTGACTGTAAAACACATCAGCTGACAGGAGATCCTTACTATTAATATATTTATTTAGAGAACACTGGTGTCATAAGCCCACGTGTGTCTCTCCCGGCCACGTGTAAACTCGTCAGAGGAGAGCCGCTTGTTAGGAGAGCAGAGGGGATTGTGGGTAATCTGACAGGAGCAGCCCGTGTGAAAGATGAGGAATGGAAGAAGAAGTGACAGAAGGATGGAGATCTGCTTGATTGGATTCATCAGCAGATCTGAGAGAGACGCAGAGCCTCTTTAGATTGACTCAGACGTTTCTCATCGGATTCTCCTGAGATCTCCTGATGGAGCTGCAGCCCATGTTCCTCTACAGCGCTGAGCTCCTGCTGTGTGACGCACGATCACATGATCAGCTGCAGCGATGCTCTGACTGCGCTTCTCTAACATTACACGTAAAACCAGTGGATAACCTTCAGCAAACCATCATGTGCTCAGAAACACCACCTGAGCTGTGGAGGTGCTAGGGTGTCCTGGGTCGTTGCTAGGGTGTTATTTAGTTGTTAGTGTTTTGGATGGATGCTAGGGTGTTGACATGCAGTTAGTAGCGTGTTCTGGGTGGTTGCTAAGGTGTTGTGCAGTTGTTAAAGAGTTTTGGTGGTTGATAGGGTGTTGCCATGCAGTTACTAGTGTGTTTTGCAGGGCTTGACATTAAGCATTCTCATGTGGTTGTCCTTCGGAAAGACAATTTGTCATTTACTTGTCCAAGTATAAAAGTTACTTGCCTAGAGAGAAAAAATAAATACATTTAAATTGAGTTATAAATATAATTATGTATTTTAGTTATACAAAACAGTGTTTATAGAGTATATGTAGTAGATTTTGTGAGCGTGTCACATTTAGTTTATTTAGTTAGATTTTTCTTTTTAAATAAAATAATAAACAAAATAATAAAGTGTGATAATACTATTATATTTTAAAATAAAAAAGGATTATTAAATACAAATACAATTATTTCATAGTAAACTTAAAAATAAAATGCTAATATTTACTTATTTACATTTTCAAACCTAAATTTATTTTTTTTAATTAGAGTTAAATTTAATCAGTCAATTAGTATAATAAGACTTTTGGGCTGTTACCAAACAAATTAAATCAGTATCAACAAAATTCATCTTTACAATGCAAAGGAAACACAGAAGCTGCATCTGAAGTGGAATAGATGTATTTACCCACTGTTTAATGCAGCTCTGAGGGACATGGAATGCTTTAATCTGCAGTTACAAATGAATAAATAATGTTTTGATACATACAACGTTAAATACTGATATTTGAAATTATTAAAAAATAAATAAATAAATAAATATACTGTAAATGTTAAATTAAAACCGCCAGTAGGTGGCATCAAGTCACTGTTAATAAGTGAGTCATTGTGATTGAACCGAATCATTTAAACAGTTGATTCATTCAGGAATGAAACACCGTCACATTGCTCAGAAACGCAAAACAGTGCTGTGGCTGTGTTTAGAATTATTTCTGTTGGCGAAATAGAGCAAAAACAGGCAATGTGGTGTCTAAAACGCAAGTATTTTAATATTAACTTCTTGCTTATTGAACTAATGTATAAAATCACATTTGTAATCATGCTGATTTTTGGAGCAAAAAAAAAAAAAAACAGTGCTCAATCTTTGTGTAATATTGTTTAACTATATGAAATGATATAAATACAAATTCTGCCCCCATATCTTGAATTTTCTGATCATTCTTCATGCATTCTTCATTCTTCATTTTAATACTGAATCATGCAGTGAAAGAACGCACTCGCACGTGCGCTAGTCTAACCTACTAGACTTCTTTACATAATGAATGCGTGCACTCTGTAGGTGAGTTTTGTTTGATTCTTGCAATATACTCAATGTCAAATTGCTCATCGCTAAAACAACAATTATGATATTATCACAAACGATATTGTACACCCCTATAACAAAGGCTATATCACAAATAAAGGCAGTTATTATTGTTTTTGGTATTGACATTTTCAAGTTAGGCTACTTATCCGATTGGGCAAGTAAATTTCTCTTTCATTTGCCAAAACATTCACAAGCGTTAATGTCGAGCCCTGTTTTGTGTGGTTGCTAGGGTGTTATGTAGTTGTTATGGAGTTTTGGGTGGTTGATTGGGTGTTTCCATACAGTTACTAGGGTGTTCTGGGTGGTTGCTAGGGTGTTATGTAGTTAATAGGGTGTTTTGAGTGGTTGCTAGGGTGTTGCCATGTATTTTACTACAGTGTTTTTCTGATCTTCTGCAGATTGAGTTGCACACTGATGTGTAATGCTCAGTGTCAGAGGTTTGATCAGGTCACTATGGTCAGCAGTACTAGTGATGATTGAACTGACTGACTGATTAAATAACAGATGTAATGTGTTTCTCACCGTGGTATTCTGAGTGTGCAAACAGCTGAACTGCTCATAAAAACTTTTAATATGAAATGTGGAGCTGCTTTAATAAACATCTTCATGAGTCTATTTTAAGAAACACAATTAATGAGGAGAAAACAGATACAATTGTTTGTGTTTCTTCAAATGGGCTCATAAATGAGATTCGTTTTAAGTGTGTGATTAGTAAATGAAGGCATTCGAAAGGTTAATTTCTTGAAAATAATCAACTTTTTCAGGCTGCTCCTTTAATGAATCACATTTGCTGTGGAGAGAGTTGTGCTTGAGTTTTATGATTTTTAGTGTTTGGGTTAGTTTGTGTGTGTGTGTGTGTGTGTGTGTGTGTAATCGCGTCCGCTGGCTTTTGTTGCGGCAGGCCGCAGGTGAGTGACCGGCAGCAGGTCCAGACCCCATCCGGAGAAGATTAGACGCGACTCACGCAGCCAGATCTGCCTTCCACACACGAGCTCTCAGACGCACTTCAAAAGCACTCCGCAAACCTGAAGAAAACCCCAACGTGATTAACCGCTCAGTGAAGCACCGTCAGTAGAATATATCACTGCTAAATGCCATTCACACAGAATGCGCTTTTGTGTTGACAAAGATGTGGCGCAGGTAGTGGAATAGGAAAAAATACAAGAAGATGGGAGTGAACTTCTTTTAACTTGAGCACAATGTTTTTATAATGCTGTTTCGTGCACGAGACGCTGCAAGAGACGCGAGCGCAACAGTCAAACGCGTCCATGTTTACATAGAAAAAACAATGGAAAAGCAGCGCAATTAAATAAAATCCTTGTAAAGATCTAATACTGTACAGTATGTCTGATATTTCATGTTTGCATCATGGTGACAGGCTAAAAACTGCTGTTCATTGTTTTTTACAGAACATTTATAATTAATAATGGTCTACTGGTGTTATACCTTCATTCATTTTGAATTTGAATTACCTTGAGAATTTTTTAAAATAACTTTTCTTGTATTATTTCTGAACATATAATATGCATAAGAAAAGTTTGTACAAGATGTAGTTGTAGTTCATGCATCTTTTCTGCAAAGATATTTAACAAGTGATCTGCTTGACATTTACATCATGATGATAACTTAATGTGTGCTGCACTTGGAATAGAATTTTCTTTAACTAGAGGGTTAATAAAGAAAACGTTACTTCTTGTAGTTACATTTTCAAGTTGAGTAATCGAGAATCGGTCAAACGTTCTGAGAAAATCAAGATTTTATTTTTTATTTTTTGCCATATGGCCCAGCCCTACATGAGCTCCTGCAGATCCGCTCGTCATCACTGCGTCTGTGTCGTATCTGTGTTGTCGTGTGGAATCATATTCAGATGTAAGTGGGATTAATTTGCATCAGAAGTGTCCAACGAACCCACTTCTGCTCCTCCTACACGCTCGTATCACGACGGCTCAATGTGCCGTTTCATTTTTACACCTTTATGCTTATTTTTAGCTGAGCAGCTCCATGCTTTTCTTTCATAAATTAACCATGTAATTAGTTTTTTTTTTTCCCAATAAAAAACAATGTTTGTTCCTGTAGACCCGTGAAAACTGAGAATAGCCTGGCATTGGCAGGTCAAGATGAGCTAACTACCAAACAAACTAACTAACTCGTGTTCCACAGAAGAATCTTATTAAAGGTTGAACGATGTGTCAGAACAGAATGTTTCCTCTCGCTGCGCTGATATTTCAGCAGCTGAATCTTGTTCTTCATGACATGATTATTTCACATATCTCCTGTGAGTGAGTCTGAAAGTCAGATGGTGTGGTTATGATTAACCAGCATGGGTTAACTGACCCATGATAACCAGGGGCCAGTTGTTCAAAAAGTTTAATCTGGATCAGAATGATCTGGATTTGGAAGTCCCATGTTTTGCTGTCAGGATCAGGTAACCCATCTTACTTTCATGCCGGTTTTTCAAAGCAAAATTGTATTGAAACGGCAAAATTGGATTGTGAATGAAATGTTTTGCCAATGTTTTGCATTCTAGTTGTGCATTGCATTTACACAAATAACTACTTCTGACTGGTCCATCTCTGATGATTGTGCCAATGTAGTTTACAATCAGTGATTAAAAAAAACAAAACAAACAACAACAACAACAACAACAAAAAACTTTAAATTAAATATAATATTTTTTGTTTGATATTGACAGCTGTTTGGGGATTTGGAGATATATTACATGTTACAAATGTATTTTTTTAAACCAGTTTTAAAGTTTTATTATATTTTTGTTCCTGAAATTCACCCTTCTGCTGGGATCAGAATAATCCAGGTTTTTTTGGATCAAAAGTATCCCAATCTTACTAAAACATTTTGAACACCACAAACTGAGGATTTAATCCAGATCAAAACCAAGATTGGATTTTGTGATCTAATCTGAATTCAGAATCCTTTTTTTCTTTTGAACAACCCATTTTCAAGATTTGATCCAGTCCGATGGCCAAAATCCGATCAGATTACTTTTGAACAAATGGCCCCAGATAACCAGCTTTGATGATTTTTGATTCATCTGTCTCGTTGAGTTCTCTTTGATGTGTCCATCAGTCAGAAGACGCTCTGTGAAACGGCTCAGATCTTTCAGTCCTGCTCAGATTTGTGGTCTTCAGTGGCAGAAGATCTGTCTTGATCTCGAATCATGTCCCGTTGAGGTCTTTATCTGATGTGTCTTCTCTGCTTCGTGATGAATCACAGCTCCTCCTCTCAGTTCTTCTGTCGACCTCTGGCGATGGTTCTCTCTCGAAACATGATGAGAGAGCAGTTGGTTTCTAAAATGAATTACACAATTGCTTGTTGTTCAGAAGCTCTTCAGATAATTGAGTTCATATCTTTAATCAGCAGTGTCTGCTGTATGCTGTGATGAAGTAGCTAGGCTGATTTTCCAGTCGGACCTAGTCTAAATCAGCTCAGTAATGTCAGTAATGGCTCTGAACGATTCACTGAATCAAACTGATTCTTAGTCTGATTTGCACTCATGAGTGGATCTGTTTGTAGATTCTTTTTGGCTAACTGAAGTTTTCCAGGCTAGTTTTTGATTTTGTTATTAGCTGAGTGTTTTGTTCTGCCTGATACAACATCATGTGTCTGCCAGAAACTGAAGTTGGTTTTCATTGTTTTTTCCCTTGCTTATGTTAATGAATATTTTTGTTGCAGCCGTACTAGTCTTACTATGTCCTCCTTCCGTTTGTCATGGCTTTGAGCTGGTCATGACAAATGTTGGGGCTCGTCCTTAAATTTGAGTAATTAATGTGTTAAAATCATA
>CM077221.1:598335-705835 GCA_039654775.1 Spinibarbus caldwelli
TGGAGGTTTGATCATCTAGAAGAAGAATCCGTCGATCGGACCAGCGTCTCTCTGCATCTCGTCTCTTGGGAAGCTCGTGCTGTTTTCTTCTGCTGGTTTTGTTTTTAATTCAAGGTTTCTCCGTTTGCTCGAGTTTTCCAGGATGGCATGTGTCTCAGCACTAGTGTTCTGGACTTTAGATGGATAACCTCTTGGCAAACTTGAGGATCAACTCATCAAATTTGGGAGGATTCTAGTTTGGTCTTTGCTTTTGGGTTTCGATGTAGATCTAACTAGAGGTTTGTAGTGTTTTCATTTATTAGTTAAATTAATCTAGCAGTTTTGGGTGATTATTATTGCAGTTTTTTGTTTGTTTGTTTTTTGTTTTGTTTTGGTTTTTGGTTTGCATTTTTTTATGATCCTAAACAACCAAGATCGTTTTGGTTCCACATAATCGAGGCATTTTTCCCAGCTGCGGGGATCTAGAAATCATGGATACCGGTTTGGTCTGAAATGTCTTCCTGTTTTTGTCACGTGAGGAGGCGTGGCATGGAGGCCCCGCCCCCTTTCTTTTCCACCCTCAGGGCTTTGCTTCTGACCAGTGGATTAGTGCTTTACCCACGATCCCCGGTGGCAGCTCCGCCCCGGTTGGGCTTCTGGACCAGCGTGTCCGGGTTATGGAGGCTGGGTCTGTCTCTGGCTTTGCTCGCCTTTCCAGGCCCAGCGGTGTCCGCTAGAGTATCGTCAAGTCTGAGCACCACGCATCACGTTCATCATTTCCACAACAAACACGGCACTGTGCCCATCGCCATCAACCGGATGCCCTTCCTGACGAGGGGAAGCCACGGTAGGTGATTCTGGAGTCCATGTTTCTTCAGGTTTGGCTCAGTAAATGACTCTGTTTGTGAATGGTGGAGGCCAAAGCGACTAACATTGCATTTATTGCATTTATTTCGATTCATGCAGTCCCTTAGAACCCAAGACTTTGGCGTTGCGAGTGCCATGATCTACAGCAGTGGTTCCCAGCCCTGTTCCTGGAGCACCAGCACTGCACATTTTGCATGTGTCCTTAATCAAACACACCTGATTCAGGTCATCAGCTCATTAACATAGACTCCAAGTCCTGAAATTGGTGTGTCAGACAAAAGAGACACGCAAAGTGTGCAGTACTGTTGGGCGATATGCTTAATTGTTATATCATCCTATTGTCAGCATGTGAGATTGCCAATACACAATATTATCGTGCTAATTTATTTCATTATTTGCTTAGTTTCACCAGAAAATACACCAACTCCAGCGTAAGGTTAAAAGCAGCTTAATGTTTTTAATATGACTGAATTTGTATTTAACATCATAACAGTGTAATAGAAACATTGTAAATTACTAATTATAATGCTTGCATTTCCTCAGTTATTCAAAAAGCAGCTACAGAAAACAAGCAAAGAACATTTACATTACCAAAAAACATCATCACTTACTTCAGTCTAGCGCGAGTTTATGCATTTAAAAAAAACACTCCCGTTATAATCAGTGAAGTTGTCTACACTGTATGATGAATAAATCTCTTATTCTTGCATCACACATACATCTGCATTTTGTTGTTTATGATGAGAGGATTCACGAGAGAGCTGAATTCAGTCAGCCAGTGCGCGCAATTAACAACAAAACTCATCTCAATGCCTCTGATTTACTGTTGTGTTCAAAAAACTCAACAGAATTGTGTGTGATTGGTTATAATGGAACTATGGAAATATAATGGAACAAATAAGTCTTAATATTAATTAGATAGTATTACTAGCCTGATAATAATAATAATAATAGTCTTGCTATCGTCAAAGGCATCAGCCACAGGCAATATCTCTAACTATCATCGATACAAGATACTATCGTCTATCGGCAAAACCCTAGTGTGCAGTGTTGAAGGGCCTCCAGGAATGTGATTGGGAACCTCTGATCTACAGTTTGAGCTACAGGAGCCCATGAAAACTGGACTTCTGTGAGCTCAGTGACGACGAGCTCTGGGCCATGGCTATAAATCCAGATTTATGTAAGGAATAATCTTCCTTTATGCTGCTTGAGCCGTGGAACCGCTGTAGAAGCTTCACTGTAGAGAGTCTGTCAGTTCCTAATGCAGTTTAATGCTAATGTGTGATATGAATAGAGAGTTATACACTGGCTTGTCGTGTTTTGTCTGAATTTCATCGGCTCGCTCTGAGATATCCTCCATTGTGTCTCTATATTTGTTCCTCCTCTCGTTCTTTCTCGCCTCATTTATTCTGTTTGGTTTCAGTTGGGTGTTAATGTGGTCGAGAGGTTGTAAACGCTGCAGTCAGTCATCCTGAACCATGTCTGCATTGGTGATGATTGGTTCTCAGCTCTTCTTCTGTTTGATCGTGTCCATGGTGCTGTTCATGTGAGAAAATGGTTTACTAACCCGCTTCATTCTAGTTGTGTTTGGAAATCAAACCTGTACTGTCAAAAGTAGTTTCTTTATTGGCATCAGTGGTTCCATGAAGAACCTTAAAGGTGACTTATCATGAAAATCTGACTTGCTCTGTGTTTAAGTGCTGTAACTGGATCCCCAGTGCATCTACCATCCCAGAAAACGTGAAAAAGCACAACCCAGTACTTTTTTTTTTTGGTAAGCCTTTCTAATATCAACATGCAATTTCTTTCCCAGCTGTTTACCTTCACAGAATGTGTGTTTTTAGCATAAACTTGTGTGTATTTGACAGTTTAAGCGCAATAAGACATGAAAGAGAACTTAGTTTAGAACTCACATGCCCTGTGACAGCCGCTTTCTGTGTGCTCAGAAAACCCTATATCAGATGTTTAAACTAATATGGCTTGAAAACTCTGATTATCATTTCTATTGCGCTGGCCACCTGAGACTTATATTATATCTTGTAAAAGGGGCATAATAAGTCTCCTTTAAATATCCATGGAACCACGTGTTCTTATTAAAATATTCTTCACGCTTACAAAAACATGCTTCTCAAAGGTTCTCCACTACATTCCCCCCTTTTGGAAACTTTATTTTTCAGCGTGCGCTCGCAAACCGCCTCTCCCTAGTCATTGCATGCATAATCAGATTGCAGTTCTCTTGCGTCTTTGGTGTGCACAGCTATTTGAATTTGCATAATTAACACAGCGGCGTCCTGTGGAACCCTAAACGCGTTGAAGTCTGACAGCTCGCGCTCGGCTTCGGGTGAACGTTTGGCGGGAGCCTCGGGGAGAGCGAAAACAAGAAAACAGCTTGAGAGAAATAAAAATGATAATCCTCTGAGATTTTCAGCTGGAAGGTTCGCTGAAACATTCAGAGCGGGATCAGAGTGTCTGTCCTCTCGCATAAACACCCTGAAAACACTGACCCTGTGCTGAACCGCCTCGTGTTGATGCTGTTTCCAGCTCAGCGGGTGCGAACGCTGGTTCATGTCTGACCACAGGGGCCTCCTGAAGAAAAACAAACCCCTATGACTTTATTTCTTCAGTAGAACATCACACTTCTTATTCCTATCAGGTTTGATGTCAAAAATCACATGAGCTTGTGCTGTTTGAGAGCTGAACGTCTTCATGAGTAATGGTTTGATCAGTCATTTTAGCATTCAGGTGCGATGTTGTGTCCAAACCACCCCTACCCATAATTCCACGCGACTGCCCTCTTTATGTGTCTGTGTGTGTTTTATTTACACCAGCATCAATCCAACACGGCTGACGAAAGTGTTGAAGCACCTCATGAATTTCTCCCTCTATTTTACCTTCCAGGAGATTCAGACAGCTTATGTAAGAAATATAAGAATGATTCAAGAGTTATTCATGTGTTTGCTGTCATTCAGAACTGAACTGAACTAACTGTAATTTATTTGTGACTTGTTAATTTATAGTTTAGTTTATTTAGATTGATTTATGGTGTCTTTAACATTTTTGGAGTTCATCTGCTGGTTAGTATCTGGAAAGAGCAGCGTGAACATTCTATTAAACATCTCCTTTAGTAAAGTCATGTTTGGGATTTTTAACTCTTCCTCTGACTGAAGAGTTTAATAGTAAAAGTCAAGTAAAATTTATTTCTATAGAGCTTTTCACAATACACATTGTTTCAAAACACCTAACAATATGTTCTAAGAACATTTTACTGACGTTCCCATTAAGTTATAAAAATGTCATTTCAACATTCTCTGAACTGCTTGTTTTTAAAATGTTTTACATTTACATTACATTTACATTTATGCATTTAGCAGACGCTTTTATCCAAAGCGACTTACAACGCATTCAGGCTATACATTTTTTTATCAGTGTGTGTGTTCCCTGGGAAATGAACCCATGACCTTTTGCACTGCTAACGCAATGCTCTACCACTGAGCCACAGGAACACAAATGTTTTAAAACTGTTTGTTTTTATTTTCTAATGAACGTAAAGAAAACATTCCATTTTATAATTTATCATTTTGCAAATATTATAGGAAAGTGAAAACTAAAACATTGGTTCCACATGAAGCTGAATAAAACATTCTGATGTATGAATGTTTTTAAATCTCCATGTTTTGAGTACATTATGAAAGACCAGATAACATTGAATGAATCTTCCTGGAAAAATGTTTGTTCATAACTTTGAAAGAACCTTGCCAGAATGTTCTGTTTACCGAAAATCATGATGTCAATGTTTATAATATCTTTTGATGCCTTATACAGTGGTGGCCAAAGTGATTAGAACACTAGTATTTTCAGCAGCTAAAAATGGTTTTAAGTCAGTTATTTCTATCTTTTGCTGTAGTGTGTCAGTAGGAAACATCAGTTTACATTTCCAAACATTCATTTAGACATTAATTGTAATAATCCAGTGAGATTTTAGTTTGCTCCACACAGAGATCTGATCTGATCATCATCAGTCTGTCTGGAATGACATGAAGAAACAGAACAAACTGAGACAGACTCAATCCAGAAGAACTACACTACAGCAAAAGATAGAAATAACTGAATTAAAACCATTTTTAGCTGCTGAAAATACTAGTGTTCTAATCATTTTGGCTACCACTGTATTAACAAATATACATTTATATTCACATTCAGCAGTGTAGCTGGGTGATAATATAGATTAGATAATGTCCTGCTCCTGAAGCTGTGGTTTAATGGTGAGCTGAAGGTCTGCAGCGGTGTTTGCACTCATGCAGCGTCGCTGTGGCTGGATGCTGTGTTTTCTGCTGTCTGTCAGCGCTCTGTTGGCTTCTGCTGCTCGTGTCCTTGGGCGCTGTTTCTGCAGCGTTTGCTGATGCAAGTCCATATGGAGCGGCCTCTCCGTGAGAATCCTGGGAGATATTTCATCATCCTCTGCAGTCGTGCCGGTCTGGGTTTAGCGTGTCTCTCCCGCAGCTGCGGTGTTTAACACTCACCAAGAAATTTAAAGATATTCACGGTAACCCATCAAAAAAATTCAGTTTAACTTAAAGACATTGTGCCAGAAATATATTACTATTATTTAGTAGAATGTATGTGATACTATTACTACTACTGTTGAAAAATTTATGAAACTTTATTTTTTAGGAAATAATCGCACAAAATTTCTTGCATGTTTTAATTTTAATAGTAATTCCCCTTTATTTGCCAAAAAATACAATGTTTAATTTTCATTAATTAAAAGATAAATTAAATCAATATTTTAAGCCTTCGTTTGATAACCAGAAAAATTTAAATACACAAAAAATATCATAAGGCTATTTTAAGAATAAATAAAAATAGTTTTTATGCATTCAAATAATTAGACGCGTTAAAACACAGAATTTGGTAACAATAAAACATAAGGTGAGAAAAAATAAAACATTTCATAGGGCCCTAAACATGTATTTTTTGTTAAACATTTAGTAAATTGATGTTAAATTTTGTGTTTCATGATTTTAATTAATTAGACATGCTTAATGTGACCATTAAAAGGAAAATGAAAACCAAAAAAATGGAGTTCGGAAAAAATAAAATGAAATTTAGGAAAAATAAAACGAATTTCATGGGGCCCTAGAGTATCACATGTGACAGGTTGGTGTCAGCAGTTGATCCGTTTGAGGAGTGATTTTCATTCTGAATTAAATGTGAAATACGAACATTGAGAATGCGGTCTTCCCCTGAAGCTCAGATGATGATCAAGTTTAGTTCATGCATCTCCAGTGCTGCTGTCAGCAAAGCATTACTGCTTTATGTGTGTTTGTTAGTGAGAGCAGCTGAAAACACAGGCAGAAGAGAGCAGGATTGATCTGCTGATCATAGAAATCTCCATGTTAATGAGCAGCGGTTCATCTGAAGGACTGATGGTGTGTGTTTGATGCTCAGCGGAGGTTCATGGTCAGTATTGATGGATATTGAGCGTGTGGTCCATAGTCAGGCCTATTGAACGTGTGTGAATCTGAGAGGATGTTTTTCACACAGACACACACTGGTTTAAACAGAGATGAGTGGAGTGCTGCTTCTGTTCTTCTGTTTACTTCTATTGATTAATGGACAGACGTTGATGGAGAGAGTCATGATCAATGCTGCGTGTGAATGTGTGTGTGTTTATGAGTCACTGATTCAATCTGTCATCTCCAGACTTAACCTGATTATCACACACACACACACACACACACACACACACACACACGCTTAGATGTTTGGCTATCTTAGTGAGGACATTGCATAGACTTGCATTGATTTTCTATCAAGTAAATTATATTTTCTATCAGCTAACCAACCCTCACCCCTCAAACAAATATCTGCAGAACACTAGATTTACATCAACCACATCTTCTAGCTGATTTATAAGCCTTTTAACTAGTGAGGAGCAGTCAAATGTCCTCAAAGTATTTCACAATAGAAGTGAGGACATTTAGACCAAAACAAGTACACATATACTTACTTAACACTAAGTTTTTCTTAATAGAATAAATTCTGTTTCTTCAAGATTTAATAATGATAATGAATCAGGCTCTGAACTGTCTAAACCACTGATTCACTAAATCAGACTAAATGTTTCCTAAGTGTTCAGAAAACTCTTTGGAGAAGATGGTCTGTTTTCCGGACGAAGTGTCCGGTCAGAGATGCTGCAGCTCTTTCATTATTTAGATTCACTGCGAGTCTTTCTCTGGATGGAGTTCAGCAGATTTCAGCTGCTTTATTTTGTCCTTGTCATATAGAGAGGAGTCTGAAAACTGTGTGAGTCTCTGGTTCCTCGTGTGTGTTTGACTTCAGTTTGACAGAAACACCTTCAGCTCTGCTCAGAAATGACAGTGTTTGTTTCAGGGTCGATGCTGAACGAATGCTGTTTGTGTGTGTGTGTGTGTGTGCGCACGTGTTTTTGTGACAAATGAGGACATAAATTTGTATAATGATAAGGGTATGACACAGGTATTACAAGGAGAAGGTGACTTTTCAGGACGTTACCTCATGTCCTCACTTTACAAAACGCTTATAAATCACACAGAATGGAGTGTATTGAAAATCTGAAATAGCAGAAAGTCTCCTGTGAGGGCTAAGTTTAGGTGTAGGGTTGGTGTAGGGCAATAGCACATACAGTTTGTACAGTATAAAAACCATTACACCTATGGGATGTCCCTACTTTTCACAAAAACAAACGTGTGTGTGTTTGTGTGTGTGTGTGTGTTACAGATGTTGTATATGTGATTAACGGTTGTGTGTCTGATGTCTGTATGTGTGTGTTATGGCATGTGTTACTCTGCGTACAGTCATATGATAGTGTGCTCCATAAATACTGTACTGATACTTAAAGAAGAGATCTTATAATTAGATGAAATCTCCAAGTTCTTCTCATTAGACTCTGCTATTATCTAATAGTCCTCATTTGAAGCTCTGTGTGAAACCACACACACACACACACACACACACACACACACACACACACACACTCACTCTTTTGGCCTGGTTACCCATAGCAACCGCTCTTCAGGTGTCTTTGAGTGGGTCTGATGGTGTTTTTTAAGGGCACTCAGTCAGAACGCTTCTGCTGCATCCGCAGGTGAACACAGCTCCCAGAATCCATCAGCACACCTGTCAATCACCCGTCTGGAGCTCCACACACACATACACACACACACACACACACACACGCATGAGTGCGTTCACATCGGGGGCTTGTGATGCTTCACTGGTCGCTCAGCAGTAAACTAGTCAAACAGTGACAGTCTCTGGTGAGGTTTCGTCTTTGTGTGTTAATATTTTAGCCATAATCAGTTTTGAGTCACAAATCAAATGTGAATCACCTGGAATACTAGGTTTGTTTTTATGCATCAGGTTAATTTTAGTGAATCATTTCATTCAGACTGTGTTTATTTGATTTGTTTTAGTGAATCTTAATTTAGATGGGTGAGACTCCAATTCATTAAAGTGAATCAATTCATTTGGATGATTTGAAGTCCAGTTCATTATAGTGGATCCATTAATTTAATTGATTGGAAATCCAATTCCTTTTAGTGAATCAATTCATTTGAATGAATAGGAGTCCAATTCATTAGTCCATCGATTCATTTGGAAGATTGGAAATCCAGTTCATTTTAGTGAATCAGTTCATTCAGACTGTTTTTAGTTTGTTTTAGTAAATCTTAATTTGGACAGGTGGGAGTCCAGTTCATAGTAATGAATCAATTTATTTGGATGATTTGGAGTCCTGTTCAGTAGTGGATGAATTCATTTGGTTGACTGGAAATATAATTCCTTTTAGTGAATCAATTCTGAATCAGATGAATGAGAGACAAATTAATTTTAGTCAATTAACTCATTTAGGTGATTGAAAATCCAGTTCATTTTAGTGAATCAATTAATTTTAATTAATCAATTAATCATTAATAATTAATAAATTAATAATTAATCAATTAATTAAATTAATTCATTTTTTGTATATTGTGTTTGTGCTATTTTGAATACTGTCCATTTTGTATATTTGTACATTATTCTTTTATTATTATCTGTGTCCTGTCGCTGTCATTCTGTCGCACTGTGGAGCTACTGTCACTGAAACTAATTCCTCGTATGTGCAAACATACCTGGCAATAAAGCTGATTCTGATTCTGATTCTAATTTAGATGATTATGAGTCAGTGAATCCATTCATTTGGATGATTGGGAGTCTAAATAATTTTAGTGAATCAATTCATTTGGATTATTGGGAGTCAATAAATCAATTCATTTGGATTATTGGGAGCATAGACATAATATACGTAGACGCCTCATGACATGCTGGAACGTAACCCAGCGTCGCTGCCATATTGGTTGGGTCTCCTCACTCTACGCTAGGACCGGAGTCAATCGGAGTCAACGGAGAGCGAGCAACTATGCCCGTATTTTGTGCAGTTTGCGGTTGCAATAACCCGCGTTGGATTACCTTTCACAAGTAAGATTGAACAATAATTTTGGTTATTTTACCATTTATAATATTATGTCATCGTAACTAACGTTACTTACATGTAACATTATTACAGCAGGAACTGGTACTCTCTGTCATTGTCTCTCGCTGTTTTTTTTCTGTTCTTCAACTTTCAGAGGATGTGTTCTTACTCGGGGAGCACATTGCAGAAACCCAGTTCAGAATTGAGAACCATCATTTCATGCTTGTGTTATTTGTGGTCAGTGGAGCCTGCAGGTGTTCAAGCACTGTGCGTACCATGAGCGCTCAGATCGACCTGAGGTTTGCCCCGCAAACATTTCAGCAGTAAATTATAGCCGTATTTCTGTCGACTGAACCAGCCATGCCATTAATAATGAACGTATCAGTCTTTTGCATGCCAAAGTCCATTTCTGCTTATAAACATTACGTCAAATAGAAAGAGAAAATCGTGCTATACGCACTTTCATGAGATCGGGTTAGACTACAACAATTAATTTATAGCCTATTTTACAAATGGGAATACAACGAAATTTGTGACAACGTTTTACATTCAAGCTACCTGTAAAACTTACAGTGAAAAGTTCTTTAAAATCGTCTGGAATGCAATAAAGTAATTTTTAAAGCTGTTTTTAAAGCATTTTGCTGTATGGATTAAAAAATAGGCTAATAAATAATTCACATATCAGACAAAATTACTTTGCAGAAAATCCTTTAAATGTTAAGGAATTAAGAGCAGAGCAACATAAAAATCAGAAAAAAATATAATCGGGCCTGTTTTAGGCTTTTCCTTATTTTTATATTTTAGACGGTGATGAAATATGACTCGCCATCTCTTCATTGGACGTGCCTTTAGAGAGAAATGCATCTTTACGGATTACATAATGAAAAAGTTTTTGTTTTCCATTTGAATTATTTCGTTTTCAAGTAGTAATTTAAAGCTTTCTATAGATATATTTATCATATTTGTGACTCAATTCGTTGAGTTTCGGTTCATCATTGTGAAGCGCTCCTATTCAAGACGAGACGGCAAGCCTATCCTCTGTTTTCCTATTTATTTTAATAAAAGCACAATGTTTTTTGATATTGTGAATGCACACAAATAAAAGTAGACCCTTTACAGTTCCGAATGATGTTTTACTCTTACCTTTATGAGCAAACATTATGGCGTATTTTAAGTTGTTTCCACTATTATTTTAAGTTCTTTTCATGTGTGTGTGTGTGTGTGTGTGTGTGTGTGAGTGAGTGTGTGTGTGTTTGAATGTGTGCGTGAGAGAGAGAGAGAAATAAATTCAAATGAACAATCAAACTTGTTTCTTTATTAAAATATAAAATTCATTCATTTATACATTTATCAATATGCCATAGCCTACCACATGTCTTTGTTAAAGAGCATAATACAAAGTCTTTTAGCATGAAAGCACGTATTTTTCAATGTGTGACAGCGTTCTGTATCATAACTAAATCTCTGCCGTTTGTAACAAACCAAACCTTGTGAAAATCCGGTAAAAAATTCGGGGAGTTATGATTATTGTAGTTGGGGATGCACCTTCCTCAGTAGAAATAAATGCAGGGGGGCGCATTGGGGACCCATCCAAGATGGCGGCCACGCTGATACGTCAGCTCCAATAGGCAGCGTCAATCTATGAGGCGTCTACGTATATTATGTCTATGATTGGGAGTCAATAAATCAGTTCATTTGGATGATTGGGAGTCAATAAATCAGTTCATTTGGATGATTGGGAGTCAATAAATCAGTTCATTTGGATGATTGGGAGTCAGTGAATCAGTTCATTTGGATGATTGGGAGTCAATAAATCAGTTCATTTGGATGATTGGGAGTCAATAAATCAGTTCATTTGGATGATTTGGAGTCAGTGAATCAGTTCATTTGGATGATTGGGAGTCAATAAATCAGTTCATTTGGATGATTTGGAGTCAGTGAATCAGTTCATTTGGATGATTGGGAGTCAATAAATCAGTTCATTTGGATGATTGGGAGTCAATAAATCAGTTCATTTGGATGATTTGGAGTCAGTGAATCAGTTCATTTGGATGATTGGGAGTCAATAAATCAGTTCATTTGGATGATTTGGAGTCAGTGAATCAGTTCATTTGGATGATTGGGAGTCAATAAATCAGTTCATTTGGATGATTTGGAGTCAATAAATCAGTTCATTTGGATGATTGGGAGTCAATAAATCAGTTCATTTGGATGATTGGGAGTCAATAAATCAGTTCATTTGGATGATTTGGAGTCAGTGAATCAGTTCATTTGGATGATTGGGAGTCAATAAATCAGTTCATTTGGATGATTTGGAGTCAATAAATCAGTTCATTTGGATGATTGGGAGTCAATAAATCAGTTCATTTGGATGATTTGGAGTCAATGAATCAGTTCATTTGGATGATTGGGAGTCAATGAATCAGTTCATTTGGATGATTGGGAGTCAATAAATCAGTTCATTTGGATGATTGGGAGTCAATAAATCAGTTCATTTGGATGATTGGGAGTCAATGAATCAGTTCATTTGGATGATTGGGAGTCAGTGAATCAGTTCATTTGGATGATTTGGGTATCCAATTCATTTTAGTAAATCAATACATTTTGATGATTGAATCAGTTCATTTGGACAGTTGAGTTTGTTTTAGTGAATCCATTTAATTGGATGCTTTGTAGTTCAATTCATTTTAGTGAATCAATTAATTTGGATATTTGGGTGCAAAAGTCATTTAAGAGAGATCAGGAGTCCAATTCATTTTAAAGAATCAATTCATTTGGAAGGCTGTGAGTCTTGATTCATAAATGCATAAAAGCTTTTAAGCTCAAGCCGTCTTGATGTGGAGTGTTTCTGAGTCGTCTGAATCAGTTCTCGTCTGCGGTGTTGGTTGGCTTCATCTCTCTCATGTGCGAGCAGCTGCTCCTGATGTTTGTTTTATTCGTCTCTCTCTCCTCGTGCATGTTAATGATGATCCGTGCCTCTGCAGCGGCTCTAATGATTGTTCTGGAGTGATTTCAGCCGCTGCAGATGAAACAACAGTGCTAACGCACGCTAACAGCAGTAATCCTGTGCTAAAGCGCTTAGCGGAGCCGTGTTGCTAACGGCTAACATGTGAAGCGCAGGTCAGCGCTGTGCTAATGGAGGACTGTGTTGATGTGGCTGTATCTCCTCTGGTCTTCAGTCTGTCTCTGCTGAACGGCTCTTTGTGTGTGAATGAGCACAGGTCATCTGTGTCTGATCATCAGTATTCTAGAATAATCTCCACTGCGCTCTCACAGTACATGCCTTCATGCTTGCTGTCTGTGTTTTTGTCTTAAAGGGATACTCCACCCCAAAAATTAAAAATGTTGTCATTAATCACTTACCCCCATGTCATTCCAAACCCGGAAAAGCTTCATTCATCTTCGGAACACAATTTAAGATATTTTGGATGAAAACTGGGAGGCTTGTCCCATTGACTGCATGGTAAATTACACTGTAAAGGCCCAGAAAAGTATGAAAAACATCGTCAGAATACTCCATCTGCCATCAGTGGTTCAATCTGAATTATATGAAGCGACAAGAATACTTTTTGTATGCAAAGAAAATAAAAATAACGACTTTATTAATAATTCGTCTCCTCTGTGTCTCTCTGCGTCACCGTAGCACCATTTTGGAGAATATCCACTGAACGCAAACTACGTAAATATATCAAAGTCAATATATCAAAGTCTGCTTTATTGTCAATTCTGCCACATGTACAGCACATACATACAGAGAATTGAAATTGCGTGACTCTCAGACCCATGGTGCATACAGTTAACAATAAAACACTAACAGTAGACGTAGAATGCAGATAAATACAGTTTAAAATATAAAAACAAACTATACAGATATACAAATAAGGACATTGTAGAAAAGAGTTAGATTAAGCTCTTCTGTCAGCCGCAATACGTTTTCTATGCGTATTTACACTTTGGTTTGAGCAAAAACAGCGCATCCTTGTGGCGCGGCTGACACAGAAGAGCATACATAGTGGATATTCTCCAAAATGGTGCTACAGTGACGCGGAGAGACACAGAGGAGACGAATTATTAATAAAGTCGTTATTTTTATTTTCTTTGCATACAAAAAGTATTCTTGTCGCTTCATAAAATTCAGATTGAACCACTGATGGCAGATGGAGTATTCTGACGATGTTTTTCATACTTTTCTGGGCCTTTACAGTGTAATTTACCATGCAGTCAATGGGACAGTCACAAGCCTCCCGGTTTTCATCCAAAATATCTTAAATTGTGTTCCGAGGACAAACGAGGCTTTTACGGGTTTGGAACGACATGCGGGTAAGTGATTAATGACAACATTTTCATTTTGGGGTGGAGTATCCCTTTAATGCGTCCTTCATATTTTCTTTTTATTTCATTTATTTCCATTTTTATTTTAATTTTAGTTACGTTTTTTTTTTTTTTTTGTTGTTGTTGTTGTATGCTTTTGTCATTTTTATAGTTTTTTTGTTCATTAAAAAATATAAATAGGTTTAATTTATTCTTATTTCAGTTTAGTTTATTTCAGTTGTTTTAGAACTTAAACTTAAGGCAGCAAATTTTTCATTCAAATTTTTCATCTGCAGTAAAAAAAAAAAACTAATAATCATTCAGAAATTGGCAGTAAATTTCACAATTAAAAAGAAATGCCAAGTAACACATTGAATTAAATGTGAAATTATGAAGTAGAAAAACTGAAATAGTATTTTCTTGTGAAATGTGTTCCAAAACATTTTTATACATTTTATTTTATTTTATTTTATTTTATTTTATTTTATTTTTCCATTAATAAAAGTGTTGCAGTTTCAGTGAATGGTAACAGCACTGGTGTAGATCTACAGAGCTGATTGTGTTTGTTGTGCAAATATATGCATTCATTTCTCTTTTTAAGAAGCATGCTGTAGTGTCGTATAACAGGTGTAATCTTACGTGTGTGTGTGAGTGTGTGTGTGTGAGAGAGAGAGTGTGTGTGTGTGTGTGTGTGTGTGTGTGTGAGAGAGAGTGTGTGTGTGTGTGTGTGTGTGTGTGTTTTGGAGCTGCAGGCTGTTCAGTTTAGCTGCTCCTGCTCGTTTGTCTTGATTCATTTACACTCTTCTTACAGGTGATTTAGGCTGTAAATCACTCCATTTTTGCTTTTTCTTGAAGATTAAGTTTTCTTGTCCTTGAATCAATCAAAACTGAATGTCTTTCATAATTCAAAACAATATTAAAAGTAAAATATTCACAAGCTTATCTTGCGCCATCTCTCTGGCTCTCACTTCAGTTCTCTCTGTCTCTGTGTCTCTCTCTCTCTTCCTGTAATTGATTTCTGTTCTGCTGTTGACAAGAACATTGTTGTTCATTATCACAGGCAGATAAAGGCCCTCAGCTGTCCGTTCACAGAGTTAGCATTAGCGTTAGCAGCAGCTGTGTTTATTGAAGACACACACGTGCGTTATAACTGACAGCTGAATGTGCTACAGTGTGTGAGTGTGTGTGTGTGTGTGTGAGAGAGAGTGTGTGTGAGAGTGTGTGAACCTCAAATCAGCTCACTTCCACAGTTCTCAGCCCTATGAAATACAGTTCATTTTGCACAAATTACATGTTTTCTGTTATCATTGTTTTTATTGATTTATAGTATGTTATTTTTTCTGTCTTCTGTTTTTCTTCAATTTTTATAATCTCTATAATGTCTAATTTGTTGAATCATAAAACTTTAACAATTATATTATTATGTTTTTAACAATAATTAGGGCCCTATTTTTCCCAAATTTTATCATGTCTGTTTTTATTTTTTCTAGATTCTATTTTGTATGATTTAATACAAATTTATCATAAAAATTGACTGCATTTATCAATGTCAAGTCAAGTCACCTTTATTTATATAGCGCTTTTAACAATACAGATTGTGTCAAAGCACTTAACAGTATCAAATTGGAGGATAGAGTGTCAGTAATGTATAATAATAAGATTAAACACTCAATTTTCAGTTAAAGGCATTTCATTATTGAATTCAGAGATGTCATTGTCTAGCTCAGTTTAGTTTAAATAGTATCTATGAAATCAAATTGATGATAATCGTTAGAAATTAAGTGTCCCCAACTGAGCAAGCCAGAGGCGACAGCGGCAAGGAACCAAAACTCCCTCTGTGACAGAATGGAGAAAAAAACCTTGGGAGAAACCAGGCTCAGTCGGGGGGCCAGTTCTCCTCTGGCCAGGATATTATTATTTATTTTTTTACTTATCGTTTTAATTAAATTTTAAATGTATAAATGTATTATATTTCTATTTTTATATTGTTGCAATTTCTAACAATAATAGTATTATGTAGTTAGGTATTTTATTATATTATAGTTAATTTGTTTAATTTTAAGTTTTATTGTATTTAAGTCGAGGTCTTTACTGGGGATATGTCCCCGGGGCTCATCCAGGTGTCCGGCCTCCGCCGACGGTCAGGGTCGCAGACATCATCTCCCGGCACCATCTGATCCGGACACGGACTGAGAAACAGAATAATAAAGAAACAGACAAATATTAGCGTAGATGCCATTCTTCTTACGATGTAACGAGTACATCGTGTGTTATGAGGAGTGTTCCCGGTTCCAGCTGATCTAATTAATGCAGCCTAACAATCCTTTAATGGATTTGAATAATAGAAGTGTATTAGTGTGTTATGTGTAAGCCAGGTTAAAGAAATGTGTCTTTAATCTAGATTTAAACTGACAGAGTGTGTCTGCCTCCCGAACAGTGTTAGATAGATTGTTCCAGAGTTTGGGCGCTAAATAGGAAAAGGATCTGCCGCCCGCAGTCGATTTTGATATTCTAGGTATTATCAAACGGCCAGAGTTTTGAGAACGCAGCAGACGTGGAGGCCTATAATGTGATAAGAGCTCGCTCAAGTACTGAGGAGCTAAGCCATTCAGGGCTTTAAAAGTAATTAACAAGATTTTAAAATCTATCCGATGTTTGATAGGGAGCCAGTGCAGTGTTGACAGAACCGGGCCAATATGGTCATACTTCCTGGTTCTAGTAAGGACTCTAGCTGCTGCATTTTGGACCAACTGTAGTTTATTGATCAAGCGTGCAGAACAACCACCCAGTAAAGCATTACAATAGTCTAACCTTGAGGTCATAAACGCATGAATTAGCATTTCTGCATTTGACGTTGAGAGCATAGGTCGCAATTTAGATATGTTTTTGAGATGGAAAAACGCAGTTTTACAGATACTAGAAACATGGCTTTCAAATGAAAGATTGCTATCAAACAGCACACCTAGGTTCCTAACTGATGAAGAAGAATTGACAGAGCAGCCGTCAAGTGTTAGATAGTGTTCTAGGTTATTACATGTGGGTTTTTTAGGTCCGATAATTAACACCTCTGTTTTTTCAGAATTTAGCAGTAAGAAGTTACTCGTCATCCAGTTTTTTATATCGACTGTACATTCCGTTAGTTTCTCAATTTGGTGTGTTTCACCGGGCCGTGAAGAAATATAGAGCTGAGTATCATCAGCATAACAGTGAAAGCTAACACCATGTCTCCTGATAATATCTCCCAAGGGTAACATGTAAAGCGTGAAAAGTAACGGCCCTAGTACTGAGCCTTGAGGTACTCCATACTGCACTTGTGATCGATATGATACCTCTTCATTTACTGCTACGAACTGATGGCGGTCAGATAAGTACGATTTGAACCATGCTAAGGCACTTCCACTAATGCCAACTAAGTTTTCTAGTCTATTCAAAAGAATGTTGTGGTCGATAGTGTCGAACGCAGCGCTAAGATCCAGTAGAACTAATAAAGAGATACAACCACGATCAGATGATCGAAGCAGGTCATTTGTAACTCTAATGAGAGCAGTCTCAGTACTATGATACGGTCTAAATCCTGACTGGAATTCCTCACAGATACCATTTTTCTCTAAGAAGGAATATAATTGTGAGGATACTACCTTTTCTAGTATCTTTGACAGAAAAGGGAGATTTGAGATCGGTCTGTAATTAACTAGATCTTTGGGGTCAAGTTGTGGTTTTTTAATGAGAGGCTTAATAACAGCCAATTTGAAGTTTTTGGGGACATATCCTAATTACAATGATGAATTAATAATAGCCAAAAGAGGATCTATGACTTCTGGAAGCAGCTCTTTTAGTAGTTTAGATGGAATAGGGTCTAACATACATGTTGTTGGTTTAGATGATTTAACAAGTTTATACAATTCTTCCTCTCCTATAATAGAGAATGAGTGGAATTGTTCCTCAGGGGATCTATAGTGCACTATCTGATGCGAGACTGTAGCTGACGGCTGCATGGTTACAATTTTATCTCTAATAGTATCGATCTTGGAAGTAAAGTAGTTCATAAAGTCATTACAGCTGTGCTCTTGGGAAATGCCAACACCTGTTGATGCTTTATTTTTTGTTAAATTAGTGACTGTATTGAATAAATACCGGGGGTTATGTTTGTTTTCTTCTAGAAGAGACAAAAAGTAATCAGATCTAGCCGTTTTTAATGCTTTTCTGTAGGATAGGGTACTTTCCCGCCAAGCTATACGAAATACCTCTAGTTTTGTTTTCCTCCAGCTGCGCTCCATTTTCCGGGCTGCTCTCTTTAGGGTGCGAGTGTGCTCATTATACCACTGAGTCAAACTGTTTTCTTTGATCTTCCTTAAGCGTAAAGGAGCAACTGTATCTAAAGTGCTAGAAAAGAGAGAGTCCATAGTTTCTGTTACATCATCAAGTTTTTCTGCGCTGTTGGATATGCTGAGGAATTGAGATAAATCAGGAAGATTACTTACAAAGCAGTCTTTTGTGGTAGAAGTGATGGTTCTACCATACTTGTAACAAGGAGTAGAATTTACAGTTTTAGCTATATGGAGTTTACACAAGACTAGATAATGATCTGAGATATCATCGCTTTGCTGCAGAATTTCAACACCACTAACATCAATTCCATGTGACAGTATTAAATCTAGAGTATGATTTTGACAATGAGTAGGTCCTGAAACATGTTGTCTAACCCCAATAGAGTTCAGAATGTCTATGAATGCTGATCCTAATGCATCTTTTTCATTATCGACATGGATATTAAAATCACCAACAATTAAGACTTTATCTGCAGCCAGTACTAACTCAGATAGAAAATCAGAAAATTCTTTAATAAAGTCTGTGTGGTGCCCTGGTGGCCTGTACACAGTAGCCAATACAAACATCACAGGGGATTTATCACTAACACGTGTTTCTCTAGATAATGTTATACGCAGCACCATAACTTCAAACGAGTTATACTTAAAGCCTGCCCTCTGAGAAATACTGAGAATATTGCTATAAATTGTAGCAACACCTCCCCCTTTACCTTTTGGACGTGGCTCATTTTTATAGCAGTAATCTTGGGGGTAGACTCATTTAAAGTAATGTATTCATCTGGTTTTAGCCATGTTTCTGTCAAACAAAGCACATCTAGCTTATGGTCAGTGATCATATCATTTACAAATAGTGCTTTTGTAGAAAGGGACCTGATATTCAGTAAGCCAAGTTTTATCAGTTGTTTCTCTGTACTGTAAACATTTTTTATTTGTTGAACATCAATTAAATTGTTACTATTACTTTGGTTTGGACGTTTTCTGTATTTTCTAGTACGGGGAACAGACACAGTCTCTATAGTGTGATATCTAGGTGGAGGAGTCTCTATGTGCTGAGAATTAACTGACTTCTGTGACGTGAGGCGGCTAGCAGACGGTCAGTTTAGCCAGTCTGTCTGCTCCCTGACCTGGGCCCTAGTTAGTCAAGTACGAACTCTAAGACTATGTGCCATATTTCTAGAGAGAAGAGCGGCACCACCCCAGGAGGGATGAACACCATCTCTTTTCAACAGGTCAGGTCTGCCCCAAAAACTCTTCCAATTGTCTATGAAACCTACGTTATTCTGCGGGCACCACTTAGACATCCAGCCATTGAGTGACGACAGTCTGCTATGAATCTCATCGCCACGGTAAGCAGGGAGCGGACCAGAGCATATTACAGTGTCTGACATCGTACTTGCAAGTTCACACACCTCTTTAACATTATTTTTAGTGATCTCCGACTGGCGAAGTCGAACATCATTAGCGCCGACGTGGATAACAATCTTACTGAATTTACGTTTAGCATTAGCCAGCACTTTTAAATTTGCCAAGATGTCAGGCGCTCTGGCTCCCGGTAAACATTGGACTATGGTGGCTGGTGTCTCTATTTTCACGTTCCGTACAATAGAATCGCCAATTACTAGAGCACTTTCATCAGGTTTCTCAGTGGGTGCGTCACTGAGTGGGGAGAACCTGTTTGATGTTCTGATCGGAACGGAAGAGCGGTGTTTTGACCCACGACTATGCCGCCTTACATTCACCCAGTTGCCCTGCTGCACGGGCACAACCGGAACCGAACAATGTACAGGCCTCATTGAGCTAGTCGCATCCAAAGCAGTATCTACAGCCCTCACATTCTTACTATCCTCAACTAAAGTTTGGATGCGTGTCTCTAGTTCTAAAATCTTCTCTGTCAGCCTAACTATTTCCCTGCATTTATCACATGTGAATCCCTCGTCGCGACAGAGAGAGATAAACTGTACATGTGACATGAAGTGCAAACAACAAGAGAAGGAGAAGCCATTATTCACCGTGATTGATGAATGATACCAACTTAACTTACCACTGTTGTTTGATGAACTTGTGAAAAACGGAGCGAGAGAGAAATGAAAACGGAGCGAGAACAAAGAAAACAATAATAGGCGCGAATAGAAATGTGAATGGAACTGCGAGTAACAAGCTAGCCGGCTAACGAATGCTAACGCGCTGCACACGCGTTGCACTCGCGGTTTTAAAAGCGAACGATCAAATTAGTTAGATTAGTTTGATAGATAATACCAGAAATATGGTGGGAATTAAGTTATATATTATCACTTTAAACAACAGAGAGTGAAAGTAAGGTAAAGATTCAACAAAAAAGCGGAGCTACAATCGCAAACCTCTCAGCAACACAACAGACAGGAACAGACTGAAGCAATCGATCAGCCATGACAAATGCATTTAGCATTGCATTAAAGGTAGTGGTGGTAATTACCAATAAAGCATAAATTCAAGCATTAACAATTTGTCATTTTAAAATGTAATAAAATTAAAATATAACAATTCCTTTACAACAAAACATTTCATTGTTTGTCACATAAACTTAATTATGTTATAATGAATATTTTTTAGTTGTCAATAGATATATATTAAAAACTAAAATACATAATAATATTAGATATTCCTTAAAGACATGTTTTAATTTATTGTATTGTTATTACCATTACTTTAAATACATTTTTAATTGTCAAATTAATGTATAATATATGCTCAACAGAGCTATATTATAAATTAAATATATGTTCTTCAGGAATTAAAATATAGATGAAAATTTTCTTATTTGTGTGATATTCCCATTTTAATTAATTGTATTATTAGTATGATTACTTTTAAGTACATTATTTCTGTCAGAGCTTCTTCAAGTAAAGGCTTTGGAGTTTCTGTGTGTATTTGCCCAACTTTTGATCTGTTTGAAGTGATCTGTGTTATTGAGTTGAGTTTGTGTTTGTGTTTGTGTGTGTGTGTGTGTGCGTGTGTGTGTGTGTGTGTGTGTGTGTGTGTGTGTGTGAGTGTGTGTGTGTGAAGAGCCGCTGGAGCGTTGTGTGTTTGTTGTGATGGCGTCTGAATCCTCCTGAAGCGTCTCTGATAGATCAGGAGACTCTCAGCATCTCTGTAGAAGAGTTGGTCAGCATTGATTGAGCTGAATGAAGTCTGGCTCTCAGGAGCACCTGTTCTGCTTCTCTCCTCATAAACTCATCATACAGGTGTGCTCATAAGTTTACACCCCCTGCTGAACCTATAACTTAAGAAAATAAGAGGGGCCGTAAAAATGTCATGTCATTTGTGTTCATCTCATCTATTCCACAGACACAGTAATAATTTGTTTATGATTCCTCCTATTTTTTTTAATGATCCTGTAAATGTACGAGCACATCTGGATCTGCTGCCTGAACAATCGCTTCTGCTGTAACGGATCAAACATCTGAAGGAAATCCAGTAATTAGTTCTTCCTCAGATGCATTGGCATTATCAATCTGACGCCTTGTAAATGTGATTTTGTATCCAGACAGACTGATAAAATAGCCAGAGTGCTCCTGCTGCGGGCAGCCAATCACATTACAGCGCACTGGATGGATGGCTTTTCAGTCTCATGTTGCCATGCTGCAACTCCTAGTAATAATAATAACTATTAAAATAAAAAAGTAAATAATAGTAAATAATAACTATTATTATTATTGCAAGTTACAGTTTTTAATGTATTATTATTATTAATGTATTATTGCTAATTATAATTTTAGCACATTATTATGATTATTTCCTGATGCAGCGTGTTCATGTTTATTGTGTGCATTAGTGAACATTAGTAGATGTGAGTAGTAAAGCGAGTCTCCTGTATCATGCAGCACACACACAAACACACACACACACACACACACACACACACACACGCACATACATTGTGTTTCCATGTTTTATGGGGACGTTTCATAGGTGTAATGGTTTTTAGACTATATAAACTGTATTTTCTATCGCCCTACACCTAACCCTACCCCTTACAGGAAACTTTCTGCATTTTAGATTTTCAGAAAGCTTTATTCTGTATGATATATAAGCTTGTTTCCTCATGGGGACCTAAAAAATGTCCCCACAAGGTCAAAATCAACTGGTATTACAATCCTTTTGAGGACATTTGGTCCCCATAATGTGATAAATACCAGGTACACACACACACACACACACACACACACTCTTGTTAGCTGATGTTACTCTTGCTCCTGAAGCGGGTTACTCTGTTCAGGTTGTTGTTTCTGTGATTAATGCTGGTGCGGTGTGTGATCTGAGTGTGTGTGTGTGTGTGTGTGTGTGTGTGTGTGTGTGTGTGTCGTGAGCGAGCGAGCGACAGGCAGACGGTGTGGCGTGTGTGTGTGTGTGTGTTTGTGTTGTGTCTCGTCGGCTCATCTGCTCAGTTTGGCTCTGAAATGTGTTGATGCTGCACAGACTGAAGCTGTTTAGTGATGCGACGGCATTCCCTGCAGACATCATGAGACGGACACACACACACACGCGTCAGCTGCTGAGCAGAGCGGGCCAGACACACTCATGCTGAGAGCCGTGTGTGTGTGTGTGTGTGTGTGTGTGTGTGTGATGTTGAGATCTGCAGGCCGCGTCACTGGAATGTACAGCCTGATTTTGCAGCAGTTTGAGAGCGACTGCTGCAGACTGATGACTGTGATGTGGAGACTGCTGCTCCATCATCACAACTACACACACCTCACTGCACATTTAATTCCTGCTTCATGCAGATCATTTGCACATTGAGCAGTTAGACTAAATTCATCAGAAAAATGATCACCTGCATCTTTTTCATGACTGCTTATTCAATAAGACTGGCCAAATCTCCATCTGATGTGAAAATCACCCTGCTCACTCATTCACAGAAAACAATATATTGATTTAACTTTTGTAAGACATGATTTGTGTTAGAAAGGCCGTATGCGAGGGAGTGACGATGGCCATGAATATTTAGTGATTCACACCTGAGAGACAAAGGGCCTCCCATAATTGGCCGTCAGTATGAATGTGACTGAGGCAGGTAAGAAAGAGTGTGAGGAGAGTAAAATAATGGGGGTTTGATGATTTGTATTTTATTTACAACACAGTATCATCAAAACATACAAGTCAAGTCAAGTCACCTTTATTTATCTAGCGCTTTTAACAATACAGATTGTGTCAAAGCAGCTTTACAGTATCAAATAGGAAAATAGTGTGTCAAAAATGTAAAAGGACAATAGCAAACATTCAATTTTCAGTTAAAGGCATTTCATTATTAAATTCAGTGACGTCATCATCCAGCTCAGTTCAGTTTAAATAGCATCTGTGCAATCAAGTTGACGATATTGCTGGAAATTAAGTGTCCCCAACTAAAGCAAGCCAGAGGAACCAAAACTCCATCGGTGACAGAATGGAGAAATAAACCTTGGGAGAAACCAGGCTCAGTCGGGGGCCCGGTTCTCCTCTGACCAATACACAGTGAAGGTCAACGACACATTATTGAACATACTGATCTAAACTCTGAGACTTGAACAGTAACACACCTTTGTGCCAAATATGCTTAGACTCTAACATTCATATAGTATTGCAGTGTAAACACTCATATTACTTTTATATATAGTGGTTTTATAGAACATTAAAAAATATATATATCCTGGCGTTATAAGATGTTTAGATGCAATGAAATGACACATATTTCAAATTGTTTCACTTGATTTCATACATGTAGTCAGGAATTATAGTTTGGGAAAAGTCTAACTAGTAAAATGTGTACAAGTTACGTTTCTACAGAAATGTAATTCAAATGAAATAGAAATTCTAAATAATCACATTTCTTTGAGATGGTGATAACTGGATGTTGATGAAACACACAGACACAGACAGACGTGTGTCAGTGATCGCATTACATCGATCAGCTCAACCTGATACACCACAGACAGGCAGAGAGAGACACACGGAGAAATGCGAATGAAGAGATGAAACAACAGGACCATGAGCATAACATGAGCCTTTCATGAGCTTCACAAGCACAAACACATCAAGACTTCAGTGAGACGTTTAGACTCAATCACAGACTCAAGACGTGATGATCAGAAACCTCACAAACAGTGTTGGGCTAGTTACTCAAAAAGTGTAATTTATTACTCATTACTAGTTACTCCTTTCAAAAGTAATATTATTACATTACTTATTACTTTATGGCAACAGTATTTAGTTACACTAATAGCTGCATTACTTTTCTTTCATCTCCACAAAATTCTTCTAAAATGTTACTAACAATATATTTCTGCCTCATCATTTGCCAAAATCCACATTGGATCGCAGTCAGAAGTTATTACACACACTCAGAGGTGATTGATAGTGATGTTTAAGTAAAAGTGTTGCATTATTCTCATTAATTGTGTAGCTTAAAGATCATTTTAGCTATAATTTCTCTGTTACACACATACGATTCTATTTCATGATGTATTTTATCATAAGAAGTCACTAAGTTCATAAGATAACGTTTTGTTTTCTAACAACATTTTTAATTATAGTAATACAATTTACATCAGGATCAGAGGGATGTGGCAGGTAAGCCATGTAAAGTAATGCCACAACTTACACATCAGTGTTCAGATCATCATTTCTTCTGACAATATCAGTGTAAGGTAGGGGTTGCGATATGACGATTTTTGATCGTGGACGATAAAAATGTCTCCACGATCTGCTTTTGAAGAAATATCATAGTATCGTGCTACAGCGCACATTCTATCAATTACAGTTCTGGTGCCTCCGTATCAATATACTGTACAACACGACATACAGCGGTAGAGTTACTCTGACAGGACACTTCAATTTTTCGCGATCGCAAAAGTACATTATTTGCATACAAGCCTTGCGGGTTAAGTGTTTCATTCACGCGCTGGTCTGACGTGTTCTTTTTCTGAGCTCGTACACCAGACGCGCGCGCACTAAAAGCCTGTCTAACAGCGCCTGACTACTGAACTAAGTTATCTTTTGCGCTAATGCTGTCAAAACACACAAGGGTTACATATAGACTCAGTTGGTTATGTCTAAAATGAAAGTAAACAGATGAGAGAGAAACGGATGCGTTCCTGTATATTAGATGCGTGCAGATCTTAAAGGGACAGAACTAAACATGCAGCCGACTGTCATTAAAGGGATAGTTCACCCTGAAATTGAATATCTGTCTTTATTTACTCACTCACATGTTGTCCCAAACCTGTATTAATTTCTTTCTTGTGCTGAACACAAAAGAAGATATTTTGAAGAATGTGGGTAACTAAACAGTTGCTGGCCCACGTTGAATTTGATAGTAGGAAAAAAATCCTATGTAAGTCACTTTGGAGCTACTGTTTGGTTTTCTACGTTCTTCAAAATAGCATTTATGTTCAGCAGAAGAAAGAAACCCACTCAGGTTTAAAACAACTTTTGAGTAAATGATGGTATAAAAATAAAGCATTATGACAGAACTGACAGACAGGTGACAGAATTTTTATTTTTGAGTGAACTATTCCTTTAACATTAATAAAACAACAAAACACAAAGAGAAAAATCACTCACTACTCTTTTTTTATTTATTTTTTTTGTTTATTTTTATTTATTTATTTATTTATTTTTGTTACCTTGAAAGGCTTTGTCTTTATAATAGGGAAATTAGTTTGGCTGTAATGCTCAGACAACTTGCAAAATAGTAAAACCAACATGACAAAGAATCGTGATAAAATCGTGAATCGTGATATTTTTAAAAAAAATCGTTATATGATATTTTTTCCATATCGCCCACCCCTAGTGTAAGGGCAATATTTCCACCTGCTGAATGTAAGCTTTTTCATATTCCAAGCTTTCCTGCTGCTCCGGTGACTTCATGTGCCTTTACAAGTCATGAAAATTTATGAAAATAAATCTAGGAATTATTGAATTATTGGATTTCAAATCAGCAGAGGTTGAGGCATCGAAAGTAACTAACTAGCTGTTTTATGGATGGTAACTGTAATATTATTACTGAAATCTTATTAGTAATTAGATACACTACTAGATACTGCAAAAAATAGCAATATTACTGTAAGTAGTTACTGCCCAACACTGCTCATAAACACATCAAACACCTGCTTCAGCTGCCACACCTGTACCACACACACACACAACACATCAATTCATCACACAACATCTACTGGGACGAGTGTGTGTGTGTGTGTGTGTGTGTGTGTGTGTGTGTCTCATCCAGGTATCAAACACATTTGAATCTTGATGTTCTTGAGAAATGTAGTGTCGTCTCAGCTGCATCTGTTTAATTAATCAGTGTTAAATGTGCTTGTTGCAGTGGTTAATGCTGGATTAATAATAAACCATAATAATCCATGTGAGGTGTGTTACAGTGATTTTACTGCAGTTCACATCAGACCTCAGACCACCTGATCTATTACAATCACACATCCTCTCATTACGGCAGCTGAAATATGATGAAAGAAAGCAGTTAGACACTCAGTAGAGTTCATTAGATTAACACGATCATTCATGGTTGCCAAGGAACAGCTAACGTTATTTTAAGTTTCATTTATAGAAATAAACTTAACATGTAACAACATTCGCTGCTTCCTTGTAATAACCATTCAAATGTTTTGTTTTGTGTGTCAATCATTCAAAGAAATTATGTATTTCATAAAGTAAATCAAGCCTATATTAACAAGTCTTAATACAAGTTTTTGTCAAGAATATATATAAGATAAGAATATATAATTTTGTTGAAGTATTTATTCATCATTCAGTAGCAGCTGCACTGCCTAAAATTTGTTTTATCATGTTGTAATTTGACTTCCACTGAAGCATCATAGTTTTGTATTATTGTTTTTTTAACTACAATGCATTAAAATGACTTCAGTAAATGAGACAGTAATGAGCATTTAATGAGAATCATCACTGTGAATTATGACAAAAAAAAAACATCCTGATGCATTACAGTCATGAGATGTGGGTTCAGTGTGTTTAATTGGCAAGAAAATAGTGCTAAAAATCATATATATGCAAATGTAAATCCGCACACTGTTCAGCTGTTCTCTTTATTTTCAGAATAAGCAGCACTGTTTTGATCAGAGAAATGTTTAGGTTTTCTTTCTGCAGCAGGTGGATTGTCTTCAGTGTAAGGGCCAGTTTTACTAAACAGGGAAAATTAGTGTGAGCGCATTTCTGAAACAACGCCGATAGGCGTGGAAATTTCTGCGGGTGATTTACTAACAACACACAAATTAAAGAACACAGACGCAGCATCTCATTTACATATCAACCAACGCAATATACCAAGTGCAGCGCGAATTAGTGTAGTTGCAAATAAAGAATAAAGAAATAAAGAAGCCACAGTACGTTGAAAAGAACCGGAGGCCAAAAAATGAAGGGTTGGAAGAAGTTTTGATAGACCTGGTATTGCGTGACTCCTAGTTGAGACATCCAAGTCATCTTTTATTCCCTGAAGCAAATTAAAAATAATGCAGCTTGGCAAACAATATTTTTGTGTTCTTCTTGCATTCCAAATAAATGAATACGTGTGGGAAAAAATCCTCTCCTTCTATCATGCGCTCTCTGTTCTCTGCGGTGCCTCCTCTAGCAACAATAATTGAGCCATTTCAAGTGCAAAATAGTTTAAGACATGCTTTTTTAATGTTAAATAATGGTGCAAATACCAGTAATTTGACGAATGCAAACGTTAGTAAATCTCATTGCGTGATTTATTTTAATTCTCTCCTCCCATAAATTTAGCGTCTGAAAGAGAAACTCTTGCAAATGCATATTCAATAAGGCCAGGTGCAAAAATAACAGTCCACGCCTTTTCAGCGCTAATTCATCACTGCGCGTCTTTAGTAAATCCTGACAGTACTATTTTAACACCAAAAGACAGTTTGCGCTGGCATAAGCTGTTTGTAAAACTGGCCCTAAGTCTGGTGTTGAGGTGCGTGTGCTTCTGCTCTCAGATCAGCATGTGCTCCGACTGTTAATTACAGACCCGAGCTGTAATTACCTGTCACTGCGTGGCATCAGATAAGAGCGTGACATTGTGCCGGTCAGAGGTCTGGCACCTGTCTCTGCCAGCCGGACGGAGGCTGCTGTATCTGTGTGAACGGAGGTGCTGATGTGTGAAAGGCTGTGATATGAGCGCCGCGAGCAGCCATGCGTCACATGTGACGGGAGAACTGAAGAAGAAGAGTGTGCGGCTCATTACAGAGTCTGTTCACATTCAAACGTTCATGAAGTATGTGTCGTTTACAAGCAGCTGAAGCAGAAGAAAAACATCTCTGCACATCTGGAAAGGTCTGATTCTTAATGCATTATGTGTCAACTGACAGTAGCCAGAAATAGTTTTGTAATGCATATGTTGATGTAGCTTCGTCCCTTTCAGCGCTGCACTCGTTGTCTTCCGCACAAACCTAATTCAAAGACAGAATTGTAAAGATGGCTGTGCACTTGTTTCTCCGACTCATAAGGTCTACAGCAGATTGCTGTGCAGCTGCTAAGGTGTTCTGGGTATTTTAGGGTGTTCTGGGTGATTGCCAGGGTGTTGCTATGCAGTTATGTGTTTCTAGTTTATGCAGTTACTAGTATTTTCTGGTTATTTTTCTATTTGGATTTTTGCTAGTGTGTGTCTGTGCAGGTACTAATGTACAGTATGCTGAGTGGTTTATTGCACATTGCTATGGTTGAATGCTGGTTAATTGTGTGTTTTGGGTGGTTTTAGGGTGTTGTGAGGGTTTTTGGATGCTCTGGGTGTTTTAGTGTGTTCATTGGGTGTTTTGGGGTGTTCTGGGTGTTTTAGGGTTTTCAGTGGGTGTTTTTGGATGATATGGGTGTTTTAGCGTCTTCAGTGGGTGTTTTGGGATTTTCTGGTTGTTTTGGTGTGTTGTGGGTGGTTTCAGGGTATTGTGAGTGTTTTTGGGTGCTCTGGGTGTTTTAGCGTGTTCAGTGGGTGTTTGGGGGTTTTCTGGGTGTTTTAGGGTGTTGTGAGTGTTTTTGGATGTTCTGGGTGTTTTAGCGTGTTCAGTGGGTGTTTTTGGGTTTTCTGGTTGTTTTAGTGTGCTGTGGGTGGTTTTAGGGTATTGTGAGTGTTTTTGGGTGCTCTGGGTGTTTTAGCATGTTCAGTGGGTGTTTGGGGGTTTTCTGGGTGTTTTAGGGTGTTGTGAGTGTTTTTGGATGTTCTGGGTGTTTTAGCATGTTCAGTAGGTGTTTTGAATTTTCTGAGTGTTTTAGTGTGTTGTGGGTGTTTTGGGGTATTGTGAGTGTTTTTGGGTGCTCTGGGTGTTTTAGCGTGTTCAGTGGGTGTTTGGGGGTTTTCTGGGTGTTTTAGGGTGTTGTGAGTGTTTTTGGATGTTCTGGGTGTTTTAGCATGTTCAGTAGGTGTTTTGAATTTTCTGGGTGTTTTGGGGTATTGTGGGTGTTTGAGTGCTCTGGGTGTTTTAGTGTGCTCAGTGGGTGTTTTTGGGGGGTTTTCTGGGTGTCTTAGGTTGTTGTGAGTGTTTTTAGATGTTCTGGGTTTTTTTAGCATGTTCAGTAGGTGTTTTGGATTTTCTTGGTGTTTTAGTGTGTTGTGAGTGTTTTTTTGGATGTTCTTGGTGTTTTAGAATATGCAGTAGATGTTTTGGATTTTCTGGGTGTTTTAGTGTGTTGTGGGTGTTTTTGGGTGCTCTAGGTGTTTTACAGTGTTGTGGGTATTTTGGCATGTTCAATGAGTGTTTTTGGATTTTCTGGGTGTTTTACCATGTTGTGGGTGTTTTGGGATGTTCTGAGTGTTTTAACATGTTCAGTGGGTGTTTTAGGGTGGTTGCCAGTGACTTGCAATTTTGAGTTTAGACATTTGTTAGGCAAGGCAATTATTTAATCAGCCTCACATGTGCGTATCATTATATCTGCAAATACAGCAACACATCTGCAAATACAGCAACACATCACAACACAGATCTGGCACACATCTGTTGTTCTGTGTCAGTTTAGAAACAGATCAGAATGACTGTTAAACTCCTCAGTGATGTTAAACCATTTCATGACTGGAACTAGTTGAAAAAGTTAACAGTGTTGATGTTTTACCTCAATACTCGTAACCCAGACCCTCAGACGCATTAAGATTGGTTTGTCGCTCGCACGTCATCAGAATCAGAATCAGAAAGAGATTTATTGCCTAGTATGTTTGCACATACAAGGAAATTATTTTAGTGTCACAGCTTCCAGTCCTCAGAAACAACAACAACAACAACAACAACAACAACACAGATAATAATAAAAAGATGTGAATAATACACACACACACACACACACACACACACATATATATATATATATATATATATATATATATATGAATAATAATAATAAATTGTATGTACAGGTCTGCTATAGATATACTAGAATGTAGGGTGATAAATAAATATGAGGTTAGTGCACATATTTTTATTGCACAGTGGGAGAACATTTAACTGTTCATGAGGTAGATTGCCTGGGGAAAGAAGCTGTTCTTGTGCCTGACTGTCCTGGTATTCGGTGCTCAGTAGCGCCGACCAGATGGCAAAAGTTCAAAAAGGAGATGGCATGGATGTGAGGGATCCAGAGTGATTTTCTGAGCCCTTTTCCTTACTCTGGATGTATACAGTTCTTGGAGGGTGGGCAGGGGAGTACCAATAATCCTTTCAGCAGACCGAACTGTCCTCTGTAGTCTTTTGATTTCTGATTTTGTAGCTGAGCCAAACCAGACAGTTATTGAAGTACACAGGACAGACTCAATGACGGCTGAGTAGAACTATGTGAGCAAGTCCTGTGGCAGGTTGAATTTCCTCAGATGACAAAGGAAGTACATTTTAACAAGTACATTGCCTTTTTAGCAATGGAGTCTATGTGAGTGTCCCACTTCAGGTCCTGAGAGATGATGGTGCCCAGGAACCTGAATGTCTCCACTGCAGCCACAGTGCTGTTCATGATGGTGAGTGGGGGGATTGCAGGGGGGTTTCTCCTGAAGTCCACGATCATCTCCACTGTTTTGAGTGTGTTGAGCTCCAGGTTGTTATAACTGCACCAGATAGCCAGATCTTTAACCTCCTGTCTGTAAGCAGACTCGTCGCCGTCCTGGATGAGACCGATGACTGTAGTGTTGTCCGCAATCTTCAGGAGCTTGACAGAGAGGTCTTTAGATGTGTAGTCGTTGGTGTACAGGGAGAAGAGCAATGGGGAGAGAACACAACCCTGAGGGGCACCAGTGCTGATGGTGCAGGAGTTGGATGTGAATTTACCAATTCTCACTAGCTGTTGTCTATCTGTCATAAAGCTGGTGATCCACTGACAGATAGAGCTAGGGACAGAGAGCTGGGTTAGTTTGGTCTGAAGGAGTGTTGGGATGATGGTATTGAAAGCGGAGCTAAAGTCCACGAACAGGATCCTCACATAAGTCCCTTGTCTGTCCAGATGTTGAAGGATGAAGTGCAGTCCCATGTTGACTGCATCATCCACGGACCTGTTTGCTCGGTAAACAAACTGCAGGGGGTCCAGTAAGGGTCCAGTGATGCCCTTCATATAAGCCAACACCAACCTCTCAAAAGACTTCATGACCACAGATGTTAAAGCAACAGGTCTGTAGTCATTAAGTCCTGTTATCTTGGGTTTCTTTGGGACGGGGATGATGGTGAACCGTTTGAAGCAGGCAGAGACTTCTCACAGCTCCAGTGATCTGTTGAAGATCTGTGTGAAGATGGGGGCCAGCTGGTCAGCACAGGTTTTCAGACAGGCTGGTGTGACACCGTCTGGGCCTGGTGCCTTTCTTCTCTTGTTCTTTCTGAAGACCTGGCGCACATCATCTTCACTAAACTGAAGTGCAGGTGTGGGGGAGAGTGGGGTTGCTGGAGGTGTTAATGGTTGTGTGGAGAGATGTTCGGAGCGGGTGTAGGGTGTTAGACTGGGAGTTTCAAATCTACAGTAAAACTCATTCAGGTCTTCAGCAAGTTGTTGATTGGCCTCAGTGCTGGGGGATTGTGTCTTGTAGTTGGTGATGGCTTTCAGACCTTTCCACACTGAAGCTGGGTCATTGGAAGTGAACTGATCTTCCAACTTTTTAGCGTAGCTCCTCTTAGCCGCTCTAATCTCCTTATTCAGTGTGTTCCTGGCCTGATTGTACAAGACTCTGTCCCCCTTCCTGTAGGCGTCCTCTTTGGCCTGACGAAGATGTCTGAGTTTTTCTGTGAACCATGGCTTGTCATTGTTGAATGTTAAGTGAGTCCTGGTAGGGATGCATATATTCTCACAGAAACTGATATGAATAAATATGAAGTTACAATCTCTGTGAGCTCGTCCAGATCGTTGGTGGCAGCTTCAAAAACACTCCAATCAGTGAGGTCGAAACAGGCTTGTAATGCCCGCTCTGTTTCATTAGTCCATCTCTTTACAGTCTTTACTGCAGGTTTAGCAGATTTAAGTTTTTGCCTGTAAGTTGGTATAAGATGAATCAGGCAGTGATCAGAGAGCCCCAAAGCTGCCCGTGGGACGGAGCGATATTGCATTCTTTATTGCTGTGTAACAGTGATCCAATGTATTACTGTCTCTGGTGGGACATGTAACATGCTGCCTGTATTTTGGCAGTTCATGGGAGAGATTTGAGAGAATGATAATAACAGAGTCCAGGTACTGTAGTTCTGTCTCTGTCATCAGGTCATCAGTAACCCTGAGGAGTGAGGTTAAATCTTCAATGCTTCTTTAGCAGATCTTTAGATCAGATCTCAGGCCTTTAGCCAATAGATCACAGATACTCAGAGTCTGAAATATGAGAAGACCGGAGTAATGAAGCTGAAAATTCAGCTTTGCATCACAGGAACAAATTACATTGCATAATATATTTTATAATGTAACATAAAGAATTATTTTAAAATATACTAATATTTCTCAATTTTACAGTTTTTACTGTATTTTTTTGATAGTTAAAAATGACTGGTAGTGTGTATGTATGTGTAACTATCACATCTCTCTGATGTCTGTTGTATTGACTAACTCTATTTAACTCAGACTAGTGATGCTGGAGAGGTTCAGTTCTGTCTGATCATTATTTGGTGTTTCTGCGGTCCTTAATTACTGTGACCTAATCAAGGACAATATGGTGTAATTATCCTGACGGCACAGCGGCACAAAATCAAAGAAGCAATTTAGAAATGATTAAAAAACTGAAATGTGGCAATTCTGTGTGTGTGTGTGTGTGTGTGTGTGTGTGTGTGTGTATGTGTGTGTGTGTGTGTGTGTGTGTCTGCAAGTGTGTGTGTTTGTGTGTGTGTGTATGTGTGCGCGCGCATCGTCAGCTCCAGGTGTGCTCTGTGGCTCCAGTTGTGTGAGGGTGTGTGAGAGTGTGAGTGTGTGTGTGTGTGTGTGTGTGTGTGTGTATGTGCAGCGTCAGCTCCAGGTGTGCTCCATGGCTCCAGCCGTGTGAGGGTGTGTGAGAGTGTGTATTAGTTGCGCAGAGGAACCTGAGCTCCAATTAAAAGTTCCCAGACTGCAGCGGCAGCATCTCTCTGTTATGTAAAGGAACACTGGCTCTCTCACTCTTTTTCACTCCCTCTCGTTGCCTTTTATGCTCACAGAGATCAAAAAAAGAGAGAAGAAAGCGTGAATGAGACAGAGATGTGAAAACAGCGACAGTGAATGCGTTACACGAGCTCTTCTCCCAGCGGTGTGTGTGTGTGTGTGTGTGAGTGTGTGTGTTCAGAGATGTGCCGTCATCAGGAATGTCCTTCATTTCAGCATCAGACCAGTCTGAGGACATTTGAGCGGATCAGAGAGCAGCGTCCAGTCCTCCTCAGTGATGGAGACCATCTCAGAGTCCATTCAGTGACTTTACTAAAGTTTTGAATGAATGAAACGCCTTTGCCCGTGTTCACTCTGTCTCGTATCGCGCTCACGGAAAGCACTTGAGAAACAGTGCCTCTGCCGAGGCTCTGTACATTCTCAGAAATAAAGGTATACAAGCTGTCACTGGGGCGGTACCTTTTCAAAAGGTACACTTTTGTACCTATTAGGTTCAAATATGTACACTTTAAATACTCATATATACCTTTAAGGTACCAAAATGGACCCTTTAGGTACAAACAGGTACCTTTTGAAAAGGTACCACCCCATTGACAGCTTTTGTACCTTTATTTCTGAGAGTGTATGCTTTCAACGTTTTTTTTTATTTTTTTATCATTATTTATTTATTTTCTCGAGCAAGAGACTGTATGACATTCACGTTACATGATTTGCCTGATTTTTATGTAAAAGGGCGACAGCGCACCGCATTAAAAGATATGAGTATTCATGTTTTCATAACTGCTGGCCAAATTCAAAAATGAAACTAAAATTAAATTATCTTTCAGGGCAAGGGGGCCCCCTGGTGTTTCGAGGGCCCTACGCAGCTTGCGTACTTTGCGTATAGGGAGGATCGGCTCTGGCTGTGTGGAACTTCACGGGTTTTATGTCAGTCACCAGAAACTAAGTCAGTTTACTAGTTCCAGACTGATGGAAGAACTAGTCACTGGATTTGACCAAGTATAAGCTAGAATGTGCTGGAGTTCTGACCGGCTGTATGTCAGGAATCACAGTGTGTTATACACTCAGTTTCTCTGTGCAGCTCTTTCTGCTGGTGTCACCTGACCACTGTTCATTCCTCATAGTGTTCAGAGTGTGTGTGTGTGTGAGTGTGTGTGTGTGTGTGTGTGTGTGTGTGTGTGTGTGTGTGTGTGTCTCACTGGAGTGCTGCAGCTTTCCACTCACAGTATAATGAATTCCCGCGGGCCGCAGGCGGCTGCTAATGTGTGTGTGTGTGTAAGGTGTGCAGACAGAGACATCAGTGTGAGGAGAGGTCAGCGGGATCCTGACAGGTCGTCCAGCATCTGGACTCTGAGTGTGTGTGAGGAGGCTTACTTCAGAAATGCTTGAATCTGATGTTTTTATCAATCACCCACTGGTAAAAACACTCTGAAAAACTGATTCCAGTGTCGTTATTGTTACAGTTGTTGTGTGAGCTTCACTATTCTCAGAGAATTATTAAAGGGGTCATGAACTGAGAAATCAAAATCCCCTTGAGCTTCTGACATATAAGAGGTCATTGTACTATAAAAACATCCTGTAAGTTTCAGAACTCAAAACTTTCTTGTTAGTCTAAAAACAGTTTATATTGCAGGCAAAATGACAGCTTGTGGAATGTTCTACTCTATGATGTAATAGTGTGGATAAACACCACCTCCACAGAAGGAGATCAACGCCTGCTTCCACATCACTGCCTGTTTAGCCCCGCCCACCGATTCTAAAGCACTGCCTGTTTAGCCCCGCCCACCGATTCTACAGCGCTGTCTGTTTAGCCCCGCCCGCCGATTCTACAGCGCTGTCTGTTTAGCCCCGCCCACCGATTCTACAAACAGTGTTTGCATTGCCTTCTTTCTGATCCCAATATTAGGAAAGAGTAGATGATCTTTATTTTTAATGAAGATCCAGACCGTGTCAGTAAGAACTCTGTCCTTTGTTCACTTCATTTTACCATGGATTCGTTTACAAACAAGGCAAAGCATAAGTGGACCTCAGAGAACAGTACAAAATAAAAAACAGAGGCAATTCGTGACCCCTTTAAAACTTTATGCTTATAGTTGCAGTTCTTAATACTTCATCTAACAATTTAAAATTTTTAGAGGCTGCTGATGGAGGATTCAGAGTGAAACAACCACAGATATCCACTGCGCACACAGTTTTCAGTGATCGTAGAGACAGGTCACATGATGCTGAGATCACATGTGTTGAAGGCGTGTCCTCATCATCAGCTCTGGACTCTTATGATGGTGTGTGTTCAGGCTGATCAGGTGTACTTGAGTGGCTCAGATCACCCAGAATCCTCTGCTCTGATCTGTGCTGAATGAGTGTGTGTCTGTGTGTGTGTTTGTGTGTGTGTGTTAGTGAGAGCAGAAGTGAGCGTCATTCATGTCCAGCACCGTAGAAACACAATCAGCAGTTCTGTGCTCATTTGCATATTTAAATAAGTGTGTAATTGACATCAGGTTAAACAGATGACTGACCTTTGACTCCGTTTATTTCATCTCTTGTAGCACTGACAGGAACTTGTTTCCTTTTCCTGTTGGGCAGTGAAGCGGAGAGAGAGAGTCTTCCCACGGGAATGAACACACACACACACACGCGCACACACACACACACACACACACACACACACACACACACACACACTGCTGGCACTTCAGCCGTCTGTTCTCATTAATATGCGGCAAACTCTCAGTGTCACTCATCAGGATGGACCGCCCACTTCTCTCTCCCGACCAATCACACACAGGCAGCAGAGATACACATGATGAGATTTTAGGTGTGTTCGAGATGCACTACACTAGTCTGTCACCGGCTGGAGAGAGCAGCCGCTTGCAGTCGGGGCGGAATTAAAAGCGGAGACGTCAAGTCGGACACTTTCTGCTCCCGTAGTGATGCTCGCAGTCTTATCACAGATAAAGTTAATTAAATGCAATATTTGTCAAATGCAAAATGTTTTTATGAGCAACAGAAATACTTTTTATATACTGCTTAATACAGCGCCATCTGTTCATGAATAAAGTTCAACAAGTTCAACATTTCTTTCTCTTTTTTTAATTTTTGTATTTTAATATGAAGTAAATTGGTATTGACATTTTATTGTAACAGCAAAATAATTCAGTGTCCCCTAATGACAAACGTCTTTGGGGTACCTGTAACAATGCTGAAAAGTCAATAAATCATACATCATAAACATAATATTATTTAAATACCAATAAAGTGGGCATATATATGATTTTATCAGTGTTTTTGATAAAAAAAAAGACTCAAGATAACAGTGCACTACACTAAAAAAGCTTTTACTGTTATGAAAACACAGATTTGTGAGCATTATTGGAATTGAATTATTATAATAAACATGCAACACACCTCGTGCTTGCCATCACAGAATCTAACCAATGAGAATAAAGTCTCGCAGCCGATTTTGAGCAACTGCAGCCCCTGACCTCGGCGGCTGCTCTGGTTTTGCTCTCGCGGTAGTTTGATGGCACGTGATCGTAAGGCGGCTGCAGCGCTGATCAAAGTTGGACAAATGTTCTAACCAGAATGCATTGCTTTTGTCAGGCGGCAGCCGATTTTTGCGGCGCCGCATGAAGTCGAACGCACCTTTTAACCTGAAGATGGTTTACATTAGGGGTGTGAATCGGCACTGGTTTCATGATTCAATTTGATTACGATTATCATGTCAACAATTCGATTCGATTCGATGTCACGATGTATCACAATGCATCACGATTATATCAAATTTATTTTGTGCATTTTTATTAAATTATAAGCAGGCTACTTTTTAAAATAATTATGTTAATTAATTAATATATTAATTAATATACAATTAGTTAATTGTTAAGAATTACAAGTAAATATAGCTTCAAAACATACAAGCAAATATAAAGTAATAAAGAGGGAAAAGACGATTACAAGTGATGAACAAAAAACACTCAGTATCTGGGAGTGCTTTAAGTATCGCAGATTTACAGATTCCTCAGAATTATTGACGTTTGATTATTACTGATGAGATCATAGCCACTGGCAGCTTTAATAGACTGCATTCACACTAATGCACAGATGTTTTTTCCTGTTCTGAAAACACACGTGTCTCATAGTGCATTTTCTGTGCAATGAAGCCTGCTGCGACTGTCTCTAGCGCACACACGTGCCATATGCGGGAAAAAGCCAAGCTCAGATTGTAAAATAAAGAGTGCATTTTTAATACTCTTTTTTTTCTTCTTCTTTTTTTTTTTTTTTACTTTCTTTGTCAACTCAGGCTTTTATCCTGAGTTTTTTTTTTATTTTTATTTATTTATTTTTATTAATGCCAAGGTACCAAAGATACAAGTATAAAAAAAATCAACTTTACGTACAAAGAGGTGACATTACATGCAAAGCACCATTTATATACGTATGTAACAATAAATTAGTAATATAAAACGAAAGCTTTAACAGAATAAATTAAAAAGATGAAATAAATTAACTGTTTTAAGAGCTTTAAGATTCTTGGAAGATGAAATAGTTTGGATATACTGTTGAACCTCTTTTTTTAAAAACAATAAATAAAGGATTTTGATGAGAGAATTTACTGCGGTGAATATGAAATTTCACAAGAAATAATAATAGGTTAATAATAAAATATTCATTAATTTGATCTTTTTGTATATTAAAGAAGCCAAACAGTACATCCTTAAAAAGCAAAGAGAAACCCTGGAACACATTGTGATTGAGAACATTAGAGAATTCAATCCAAAATATCTGTGTGTGAGGACAATCCCAGAAAATATGGATATCAGTTTCATTAGGGTCACCACAAAAAGAACAGCTTGTATCTATGTCTGATTTAAACCTTTTCAGACACACTTTAGCTGAGTAAAATCTGTGTAACAGTTTGAATGAGATTTCTCTGACCTTGTTAGTTATTATGTATTTTGAAGACAGAGTCCATACTTTTTTCCAATCAATATGATCAACAACATTCTTCCAATAAGACACCACATAGGGAGTTGTTACAAGCTCCTTCTGAAAGAGCGATCTAATCTTATAGTTCCGTGATGAAGGAAAATAGCACAGTTTTCCTGCTGGGATTTCAAATGGGTCCAAAGAAATAGATAAAGTGCTGGGTGATCTAACAGAGTCCCTTAAAAGCATGACAGCTCCTTTAGGAATAGCATCTATGACAATGGAGAATTCTTTGGGAGTTACTGGAAAATCAAATTTACATAAGAATTCTTCATAACTTAAAATAAGACCTTCTGAGTTAAATAACTGGGAAACAATCAAAATGTTTTTCTCAAACCAATTACTAAAAAACAAAGATTTTCTCTTATATACAATGTCTTGATTGTTCCAAATAAAGTACCGGTGAGGGGAGAAATTGAGCTTAAAGATTAATGACCATGCAAGTAAAGCCTGTTTATGAAATTTAGATAAATTGTAAGGGATTCTAGCAATATTATAGTTACAAATTAATAAGAAAGGGAGACCACCTAATTTGGAAAAGAAGTAACTGGGGATAAAATTCCAGATTGAGTTTGGATTACACAAAAACTGCCTAATCCAATTAATTTTGAAAGTGTTGTTCAAAGAAGAGAAATCAAGGAAATTCAACCTCCCATGCTCATACGTGTTCATTATTACAGACTTCTTAACATAATGGATTTTGTTTTTCCAAACAAAATTAAACAGGATTTTATCAACTGATTTACAAATGTTGTTGTCCACATATATAGAGAGAGCAGCATATGTAAACCAGCAGTACTCTGCCTCTCAAGGTCAAGTCTCTCTGAAACCATGTGTTAAATCTTCTTTGGGCTTTTAATATAACCGGCTCAAAGTTCAAAGTACATCTTTTATCTTGATTTTTAGTTATCACAATGCCTAAGTATGTAATTTCAGATTTAACTGGAATATTAAAAATAACGGATGCTGTACAGTTTTTAATAGACATTAATTCACATTTACCTATGTTTAGATTAAGACCCGAAGCTTTAGAGAAAAGTTTTATATAATTAATTGCTATAGGGATGTGGGAAGCATCTCTTAAAAATGAGGTGGTGTCATCTGCTAATTGACTAATAGATATTTCTCGATCCGCTGTATGGATACCCCGAATACCGCTTTCACATACAAAAGATGACAGTAGCTGCACACAAAGAAGAAATAAATAGGGAGAAACAGGACACCCTTGTCTCACTCCTCTGGATAAACTAAACCTTGGTGAAGTGCCATTCTTTAATTTAATCGAGGCACTTCCATTATTGTAAAGGGTTTTAATTACTCTGCAAAACATGTTCCCAAAATCAAATTTTTCTAATGAATTAATAATAAATTGGTGCTCTAAAGAATCGAAAGCCTTATAGAAATCTAAGAAAAGAATGAAGCTGTCCTCCTGAATCAAGTCTGAATAATCTAATAAATCAAGAATCAACCTTATATTGTTAATAATGTGTCTTTTGTTCAAAAATCCAGATTGTGTCTCGTCTATTACAGAACCCAGTACAGATTTTAATCTTTTAGCAAATATAATAGCTAAAATTTTATAATCACTGTTAAGCAGAGAAACGGGATGCCAGTTATCAATTAAAAGTAAATATTTATTAGGTTTCGGAATTAAAGTAATTAAACCTTGAGTGAGAGTCGGGGGGAGAGCGTCATTCTGTACGCTTTCTTCAAAAACCTTAAGTAAAAAAGGAGACAATTCTTTAGAGAACTGTTTGTAAAACTCTGCGGTAAGCCCGTCTGTTCCGGGAGATTTATTGTTTTTAAGTTCTAGAATTGAGTTACTAACTTCAGATAAAGTAATTTCACTGTCACAGAGATTTCGGTCATCTCTTGAAATAGTCTTACAATTTTTAACAGACTCCAGGAAAGTACGGGCTGCCTCTTCAGAATAATTTTTTTTATACAAATTACTATAAAATTTAGCACAGAAATGTGCAATTTCCTGAGGATTATTAGTGACTGTCCCCTCAACATTAAGAGTTTTGATTAGTGAAGTACTTAAGCGACTCTTTTCTAATCTGAAAAAATATGCTGTGTTACATTCTCCCTCCTCCATCCATTTTCATCTAGATCTGATGTGAGCACCCTGTGCTCTATAAGTGTACATCTCATCTAATTTAGATTGCAGGTCAGCATACTCAAGCTTATCAGATTCAGAAAACAGCTCTGGGGGTTTAGAGGAAAGTATTGCATTTTTAATACTCGCGTGACAAGCACGTATGTGAATGACATCATAGGCTATAATCGATTACGGTCCATTACTGCATCGATGCAGAATCGTTCACGTCCACATCGAGATGCATCGATGCAACGATTAATTTTGACACCCCTAGTTTACATGATCTGTATACATACTGCAATTCAAAAGTTTTTTTTTAAAATAAATTAATTATTTTACTCAGCAAAGACACATTAAATTCATCAAAAAAAAGTGATTCATCAAATTTGACATAAATGTTGTTGTTGTTGTTTTTGTTTTTTTTGCTTTATTGCTTTTTTGCTTTCTGTTGGTCAAAGAATCATAAAAATAAAATCATTACAGTTTCCACAAATATTGTGCAGCACAACTGTTTTCAACATTGATAATAATCAGAAATGTTTCTTGAGCAGCAAATCAGCATATTAGAATGATTTCTGAAGGATCATGTGACACTGAAGACTGGAGTAATGATGCTGAAAATTCAGCTTTGATCACAGAAATAAAATACAGTTTAACAGATATTCACATAGAAAACAGTTATTTTACATTCTAATAATATTTCACAGTTTTACTGTATTTATGATCAAATAAATGCAGCCTCAGTGAGCAGAAGAGACTTCTTTTTAAAAACATTAACAAATATTACTGACCCCAAACTTTTGAACAGCAGTGTGTGTTTATGCATGTGTTTGATTTTTATGCTGTCGATTATTTTCGGCTCAGAGAAGCAGCTCTAGAAGCCTGTGATCTGTGGAGAAACGCTGTGATATGATTTATTCATGAGTAGAGAATTAACATGAAGACAGAGTTCAGCCGTTCAGATGCCTTCAGTCTTACATGCGTGTGTCCATCTGTCAGGAACATCTGATCGCTCAGATATGTGTGTGTAATGACACTCATTCTTCTAGTCAGATGTGCATTAATTAACATGCCACACTTTACATTTGCTAAATTGTACAGTCCCGTTCCTTTCTGTTTTTAAGATAGATCATAAATCATGAGTTTAATGTTAATTATTAAGTTCTGCTGACCTGAATCTCGCACTCCAGTCTAATGATGAACACATTACCCATGATTCTCTGGTGTCTGTGTCTCATTCAGACATTTTTCAGTCCTGTCCTCCGTCACGTCCCAACACACGCACACACACAAACACACACACACACACACACACACACACACACACAAACACGAAACGCTGTCAGCTCCTGAAACCAGTGGAGCAAAAAGACAAATGTTTCCTGCTGAAATGAGAATTGATTTTCCCAGCGGTCACGGGTCCCTAATCAACGCTCCAACATCCTGTTCTGATAAGGGCCCCGGGGCCATTAGAGCCGAGACGTCAGCGAGACGCTGTCGAGAAACAGAACAAGGTGGAAGTTCAACTCTTCATCTCTTTGGCTTCATCTCTGTCTCTTTGTCTTTGTCTTGTTCTTCTATATCAGACTCTCTCCAGAGACGCAGGAGAAGAATGAAGCAAAACTAGGTGACCTCGTTTTCCGTTTCTAACTCCTTGGTGAAGCCGCTGTCGTTCTGTTCAGGGAAATTAGACGAGCGGTTAAAGCTGCCGTCAGAGCTCACGTGATCCACGCGTGTTCAGGTCTGCTGGGAAATACAGTCAGGCACGTCCGTCTCGTAAAGTGCGGTCGGTCACTTGCTGTCGGTTTCTGTTTGTTTGCACAGATTGTCGCTGCAGGTGCATTTAAAATCAGTGGAGATGATGCTATAATTCAAACAGTAAATTATACACCATCAGTAGAGCTTCACTAACTACAAATACTGACTCTGTCAGAGATGACTGGGACTGTATGCATCAAAATGTTTGGAATAACTAAGATTTTGTTCATGTCTTTTCTGCTCACCAAGGTGAACATACAGTGGTGGCCGAAATGATTAGAACACTAGTATTTTCAGCAGCTAAAACTGGTTTTAAGTCAGTTATTTCTATCTTTTGCTGTAGTGTGTCAGTAGGAAACATCAGTTTACATTTCCAAACATTCATTTAGACATTAATTGTAATAATCCAGTGAGATTTTTGAGATCTGATCTGATCATCATCAGTCTGTCTGGAATGACATGAAGAAACAGAACAAACTGAGACAGACTAAATCCAGAAGAACTGATACTTCAAGAAAGCTACCTGCAAAGCTCCTGAGAAACTCTGCTCAAGTGCACCAAGAGCAAAAGCTGCTTTAAACACAAAGCATGATCACACCAAATGTTGATTTAATTTAGTTCATAGAAGTTAATTGATAAAGAAAATCTATTTATGACATTATTTTTGACAGCATCCTCATTTTACAGCATTTTTACACAAGTGCCTAAAACTCTTAACAGCACTGTAGCTTTGCAGGTAGGTTTCTTGAAGCATCAGTTCTTCTGGATTTAGTCTGTCTCAGTTTGTTCTGTTTCTTCATGTCATGTCATTCATGCAGAAAACAGCTATTTTCAAAATTGTAATTTCACTGTTATTACTGTATTTTTGATCAAACAAATGCAGCCTTGGTTAGCAGAAGAGACTTCTTTCTAAACCATGAAAAAATACTAATTATTCCACACTTTTCACTGGTGTTTTATACTGTAGGTGTGGCTGTGTTCAGAAGCTGGAGTGTGAAAGCGAGTGTGTGTGTGTGTGTGTGTGTGTGTGTGTGTGTGTGTGTGTGTGTGTGTGTGTGTGTGAGTCTGTATGTCTGTCTGTCTGTGTGTGTGTGTGTGTGTGTGTGTGTGTGTGTGAGAGTGTGTATGTCTGTGTGTGTGTGTGTGAGTCTGTATGTCTGTCTGTGTGTGTGTGTGTGTGTGTGTGTGTGTGTGTGAGAGAGTGTGTATGTCTGTCTGTGTGTGTGTGTGAGAGTGTGTATGTCTGTCTGTCTGTCTGTGTGTGTGTGTGTGTGTGTGTGTGTGTCTGTGTGCGTGTGTGTGTGTGTGTGTGTGTGTGTGTGTGTGTGAGAGTGTGTATGTCTGTGTGTGTGTGTGTGTGTGTGAGTGTGAGTCTGTATGTCTGTCTGTCTGTGTGTGTGTGTGTGTGTGTGTGTGTGTGAGAGTGTGTATGTCTGTCTGTCTGTGTGTGTGTGTGTGTGTGTGTGTGTGTGTGTGTGTGAGAGTGTGTATGCCTGTGTGTGTGTGTGTGTGTGTGTGAGTGTGAGTCTGTATGTCTGTCTGTCTGTGTGTGTGTGTGTGTCTGTGTGTGTGTGTGTGTGTGTGTGTGTGTGTGTGTGTGTGTGAGAGTGTGTATGTCTGTCTGTCTGTGTGTGTGTGTGTGTGTGTGTGTGTGTGTGTGTGTGTGTGTGTGAGAGTGTGTATGCCTGTGTGTGTGTGTGTGTGTGTGAGTGTGAGTCTGTATGTCTGTCTGTCTGTGTGTGTGTGTGTGTGTGTCTGTGTGTGCGTGTGTGTGTGTGTGTGTGTGTGTGTGTGTGTGTGAGAGTGTGTATGTCTGTGTGTGTGTGTGTGTGTGTGTGTGTGTGAGTGTGAGTCTGTATGTCTGTCTGTCTGTGTGTGTGTGTGTGTGTGTGTGTGTGTGTGTGTGTGTGTGTGTGTGTGTGTGTGTGTGTGTGTGCTGCGGGTCTCGGCGGCTGCAGTGGATCGTGTGTGCTGCAATCATTGCAGCAGATGCAGCCGCTCGCCCTTTATAACCGACTGACTGACCTCAAACCTCCGACCGCACGACCATACGGACACAAACGAACCCACACCAGCTGCCAAACGCTCCATTACACGGTCTTCACTGGAGACACTGCTGACACACAGAGACTCCATCAGTGTGAACTTCTCAGGATCCTAACAATGCAGTTTGTCCGTATTTATATAGATTTAGAACTAGAATGACTTGAGTAAATGATTCTGAGGAACTGGATCAAAAGCCTCTAAATGATCAACATGATCAAACTCTGCTGTTAAACCTGTTTCACTCAATCTCCTCCATGTCTTCTGTCTCTGAGTGATAGTTTAGAGTGTTTTATCCAGTTAAAGCTCTTTTAATGTAATTGTACAAACATCCTCCTTCAGCTGCTGCTTCTCGTCTCAAATCTTAACTGATTTTTCTCAAGTAAGCGTCAGAATAACTGCAGTCATATTTCCAGATGAACACTTACTGGACTGAAGCAGCTCAGCTTTACTTGATTCTCCATCAATCATGTTTTAGTCTCAAATTTGATCATCAGGATCTTTTGAGGAGCGTTTGTTTCCAGAAGCTTTACTTTCACTGTTCCTCAGCGGAGGAATGATCTTCATCTCACATCTTCTGAGGAGCGTTTATTTCTTCATCTCTCAATCAGCATTGCATTATATGTTTGGATCATTTCAGTCTCATCTTACTGAGACATATTATTGGAGATATAGAGTGACCGCTGATATTTAGATCATTTTATGTCAGTATCTGCTGCACTGTTAGAAAGGTCTCGTTGATTTATATTACAAGCAGCAGAATTTCATCATAGAAATATCAGCATCTGCAGCAAATTCATATTTTTGCTGTTTGAGTCACTGAGGTGTTTTTTTTTTTCTGTATTCTCACTATATCAGACTATATGATCCATAAATGCCGCAACAAAAACACTTTTGCATTAAAAAAAGAAAATTGTCTAAATGTTCAATAAACTGTTCCATTAAAAAAAAATAAATAAATGAATAAAAAAACTCTATTGTTTCATATGGCAGGCTTTACAGGGTTAAGGCTCTTCCGGAAGCCACACAGAAACTTGTGTTGCAACAAGCTCCCTGAAAAACTCAGGCTGAGTGGCATGTTGACTATAAATAGGGTGAATTCAAATAAACCGGCTCTGTGTTTGGCTTCACCTGTCCACCAGTTTCCCTCATTCTCCCGCTCGTAATCTTTACCTTCCGCTGCAGTGACTTTGTGTGTTTTGAATGGACCTTTATCTGATTGGGGTGATGAATTATTGAGGAAGCAGAGCTCTGTAGATATGGTGTTCGGACTCGTCAATAATTCAGGCTTCACCCTCTTCAGCAGCAGGTCGCGTCTCTCTTCCGGTCCGAGCTGAAAGCGCTTAAGAAACAGACCATTTGCTCCGTTTCAAACACAGGATCATCAGGAACTCTTCCTGAGGTCTTTTTGAGAGTCATGAAAATTTCAGACGATGCTTTTTGTGTGATGCTTGTGGTGTTTGCTTTTGTGAACGGGTCAAAATGTCTGCAATCTGTGTGAAAATCAATGAGGTACAATGTTCTTCATAGTATCATCTTTTGTGTTCAACAGAAGAAAGAAAGTCATACAAGTCTGAATGACATGAGTGTGAATAAACAATGACAAAATGATTGTTTTTGGCTGGACTGTCTCTTCAGCTGCCTGTCTCTCAGTCTGTCTCTCGTCACGTGTGTCTGTAATGATGCAGTAAATAAGAGCTTTATTGGTGTTTTATGTGGCATTAAAGTGGCGTTTGTGTTCATTAGAGAGAGACCGAGACCCTCCATCCGCTGGACGTGCTGCGATCGGAGGCTTTCACAGCAATTACTGCTAATTGCAGGATCCGCGTGTGTGTTTGCTGTAAGTCAAATGCAGTGCTGTGTGTGTGACTCAATGACGGGCCGAATGAATGAGACGGAAGCACAGACGCTTCTGTGAGAACAGTGAACAAAATTTCTACTGCTTCGTGTTGTATTGATATCGAGCAGATGGACCCGATGTGGATGATTTGAGATTCACTCAGAAATTTGATTTAAATAAACCTGCTTGAAAACAATGATTTGTGTAGAATTTAGTTGCTAAACGTGCAGTGTAGTTGGACAGACAGATAGATGGACAAACAGCTGGACTGATGGACAGACAGATAGATGGACAGATGGGCAGACAGACAGACAGATAGATAGATGGACAAACAGCTGGACTGATGGACAGACAGATAGATGGACAGATGGGCAGACAGACAGACAGATAGATAGATGGACAGACAGACAGATAGATGGACAAACAGCTGGACTGATGGACAGACAGACAGACAGATAGATGGACAAACAGCTGGACTGATGGACAGACAGATAGATGGACAGATGGGCAGACAGACAGACAGATAGATAGATGGACAGACAGACAGATAGATGGACAAACAGCTGGACAGATGGACAGACAGACAGACAGATAGATGGACAAACAGACAGATAGATGGACAGACAGACAGATAGATGGACAAACAGACAGATAGATGGACAGACAGACAGATAGATGGACAGACAGACAGATAGATAGATGGACAGACAGACAGATAGATGGACAAACAGACAGATAGATGGACAGACAGACAGATAGATGGACAGACAGACAGATAGATGGACAGACAGACAGATAGATAGATGGACAGACAGACAGATAGATGGACAAACAGCTGGACTGATGGACAGACAGATAGATGGACAGATGGGCAGACAGACAGACAGATAGATGGACAGACAGACAGACAGATAGATGGACAGACAGACAGATAGATGGACAAACAGCTGGACAGATGGACAGACAGACAGACAGACAGTGAGACAGACTGGTCCATAGACAAATGGATGGACAGATAGATCAACAGACAGACAGATAGACGGACAGATGGACAGACAGACAGATAGATGGACAGACAGACAGATAGATGGACAAACAGCTGGACAGATGGACAGACAGACAGACAGACAGAGAGACAGACTGGTCCATAGACAAATGGATGGACAGATAGATCAACAGACAGACAGATAGACGGACAGATGGACTGACAGACAGATGTACAGATAGATAGACGGATGGACAGATGTAAAGACAGACAGACAGGCAGGCACAGAGAGACGGATGTCGGCTGATATCTAATGCTGAACTCCAGCAGTTAGAGAATTTGACAATCAAAGGTTACGCGGCCATCACAGCCGTAAAGGAAATAACAGGCACATCCTCAGGCGACCAGTTAATGCTCACACGACCAAACAAATAAAGCCAGCGGCCGCTGCAGTGACCTTCAGAGAGAGGAGAAACACACAAACACACTGCTGCTACCAGCCATTAATACACACGAAAACAGCCGTCTGTCTGTCCATCTGTCTGTGTATTGATTTATCATTCTGTCTGTCTGTCTGAAGCCCATTTTACTCAGTAAAGGGTTAGTTAGGGTTAGTTATCCTGGACGAGCTGCTGACAGGACGACTGACGGTGGTCCAGAGGATGCGGTTCAGATTTAGATCTTTATGAAGTTTATGGACGCAGATCCATCAGGAGGAGGAGAGATCGATGTCAAACCCCTCCTCATCCATCAGACGCTCAGAGGACACCTGAGTCCCTGCAAAGATTTCTGGGATACTTTAGACGTGATTGATGTGAGCGAGCAGGGAGACTGATGGATGGTCTTCATGAGTCTGGGACGCTCTTATAGATGCTCTTATTTACAGCTGACTCATCCCAGACCAGCCGCACTGGGAATGTTTATGACATTTACATTACATTTACATTTAGTCATTTAGCAGACGCTTTTATCCGACTTAAGCAACTTACAAATGAGGACAATGGAAGCAATCAAAATCAACAAGAGAGCAATAATATGTAAGTGCTATGACAAGTCTCAGTTAACCTAACGCAGTATACATAGCAAGGTTTTTTTTTGTTTGTTTTTTTTTTTTAATTATATAAAAAATAAAAAGAAAACAAATAGAATAGAAAAAGAATAGAGAAAGCTAGTGTCAGAGGCCTTTTTTAAAGAGAACAAGCAGTTAGAAAACAAATAGAGTGCAAGTCTTAAAGGGTCAAGTGCTTTTTTAAATAAAAATAAAAAAAAATTTAAATAAAAAAGAAAACAGATAAAATAGAATTAGAATAGAGAGTGCTAGAGTTAGAGGGTCAAATAAAGATGGAAGAGATTCTTGAAGAGGGCTAAGGACTCATTGGGATTAACAGTTAAGTAAAAGCCCTTGAAAGTGATTTTGTGCTTCTTTGGGGTGGTACAGTAATGCGCCGCTCACTTGCAGAACACAAGCTTCTAGAGGAAGCTTCTATGACATCACATCTGTAGGGAGAGAGAGAGTCAGTCAGACTGAACAGATGGCAGGTCGTGACCTTTGACCTCAGGGTCACTAATGGACATCTGCCGCGAGGCTGCTGAAAGCGTCTGTCCTGCGAGATTACCTGCGCCTCTGTCTGAGCTGATATGAGCTCATGGTTTCTTCAGAGGAGGAGAGAAGGATGCTTCATTCATGTCTTTGTTTTCGATCAGTAGTTATTGATATTGCGTCTGGTTTATTTCAGTGCTGTTATTGACTAGTTTCTGCAGGGAACACGAGCTGCTTGTTAGTCCTTTGATTCAGTGAGGGTGTTTGTGGCTGATTGATCAGTGTGTGTGTGTGTGTTCAGTGCTCTTCTATCTTTAGTTGTTTTGGAGGTGTTTCCGGAGTCTTTCCCCGTTAGTAATTCAGAGACTGAGACCCACGGTTCCTCTGTGAGACTGTGATTGGCTGATATGAAGAGCATCAGATCTTTGTGTTTGGTCTTGTCTGCTGCTGTTCAGAGATCCGCTTCATTCCCTCATGCTGATAGCATCAACAACAGGCCCTCGTTTACATTAATGCATTAGGTGACTTGCATCGTATTATCAGTTCATTCATTCCCTGAGAATGGAACCCTTGACCTTGGCGTTGCTAGCACCGTGATCCATGCAGATGGAGTTCATGTGATCATTTACTGTGAATCGAGTCGCTCTGAGACTGAAAACATCATCGTGAGCTGCTCATGTGTAAGAGAACACAGTGCCACGATTCCATCAGAAACACACAGCACAGATATTTATTAAATTAACAACAATTGTGATTTGATAATGCCACCAAACTATATCACTTAGGGCTGAGTAAAAAATATGGATTTCTTGATTTTAATTGATTCTCATTTTTACAACTCGATATTGATTCTTAAATCCCAAGAATCAATTAGTCTAGCCTGTTTTGAATGGAACGTTGTAGCACAACTCCCATCCAAATAGATCGAAATAAGCTTTGTGCTTTATTCATTTTGATATTAAACAAAGCCTCAGTTTTCAAATTATGTCCATTTTATTACAATATTCAAACAATAAATGCCGTGTTGGCACTGTTTAATGTGGAGTGACAGATTGTGTCAACATGAAGCGCACTTGAACTGATCGTCTCCTTCGCTTTAACCAGTTACAGCATGAAATAAACATGAATGAACGTCCGAAGATATGTTAAAAGAAAGAGCACAACTGACCGAAATTCGTATCCTATCTCATGTAATCTCTTAATCAGTGTTTCAACCATGGAAAGACATCAATATAACAGCTTTTAAACAATATCACATAACGTCACATTTACCTCAGAAAAAAACACATTCTGTGAGAATAAACTCGTTAGTCAGCTAGAAAAATGAACTCTAGAGAGGAGCATTTTGCTAAATATGTGGACCATAGAACATATTCATTATAATTTGTTACTGTTCTTCAGGGTTTAATTTATGTTTGAATAAATCCATCAAGTTTTTATGACAGCCACCATTTAAATTTTGTATTTTTTTTTTTTTTTGCAGTAGAAATATATTTATGTAATTGTAACTTTATTATTATAAAAGCTTAATGGAGTGTAATTTAAGCATTTGTGTACAAATCAGTTAATTTGGCTGACTCTCATGTATATTTTACAGCATTAGTTTAGACTTTTTTTCCTTGAGAAAATTTAGCATGTACCTGATACATATCCAAAATAATCGATATTGAATCAAATTGAATCTGAAATTGAATCAAATTGCAAGCCTGTGAATCAGAATTGAAACATGAAATTTGTGTCAAAACCCAGCCATATATATCACCTTTCTGGTTTTATTTTGATTACTCATGCTTTTCTTAGAGTGAAACACAGTCCAGGAGCAGCTTCACATCAACATTCATAAAACAAGAAACAAACATATGCAACTATAGATATATAAGATTCATCGGTTTACTATTAATTGCCTGTGGTGTGTTTGATCGGTGGTGTGTGTCAGACAGTGACAGTCCTGCGGTGGATTTACTCTCTGTGTGTCGTGAGGGTCTCCAGTGACATTTACTGAACGCACAGAAAAAATAATAAATAAACACACTGGAAGAGATAAAAAAACAAAACAATAATAGTCTGGGACGGACGAGCGATGAAGAGCGATAAAGGAACGAAGGAAATGTCAGGCGTGACAAACACAGAACAAACAGACGCCTGCAGTGTGAGCCAATCGATCAGCATGACAGCAAATCAACACACTGCCTGTGTGTGTGTGTGTGTGTGTGTGTGTGTGTGTGTGTGTGTGTGTGTGTGTATATATGTATGTATGTGTGACCCTGGACCACAAAACCAGTCATAAGTGTCAAATTTTCAAAATTGAGATTTATACATCATCTGAAAGCTGAATAAATAAGACAATATAATAATAATGACAATATTTGGCTGAGATACAACTATTTGAAAATCTGGAATCTGAGGGTGCAAAAAAATCTAAATATTGAGAAAATCTCCTTTAAAGTTGTCCAAATGAAGTTCTTAGCAATGCATATTACTAATCAAAAATTAACTTTTGATATATTTATGGTAGGAAATTTACAAAATATCTTCATGGAACATGATCTTTACTTAATATCCTCATGATTTTTGGCATAAAAGAAAAATCGATAATTGTGACCCATACAATGTATTTTTGGCTATTGCTACAAATATACCTGTGCTACTTATGACTGCTTTTGTGCTCCAGAGTCACAAATAGATAGATAGATAGATAGATAGATAGATAGATAGATAGATAGATAGATAGATAGATAGATTTCACTGGCTTAGTTCACACTGCAGGGTAAAGTGGCCCAAATCCAACTTTTTTGCCCAAATGTGACCCATATCTGATTTTCTTATGACGGTCTGAACAGCACAAATCCAATTTTTTTTCAAATCAGGCCCAGACCACTTTCATATGTGGTCCTTAACAGAATACATATCCGATGTTTTGCAATGCGACTTCAGTCTGAACGGCCATGTCGCATTTCATGTGATTTTTACATCATTGAAATGCAACAGACGTCACAATTCTGCGCTGGAGGAAATCGTGCTCTCCTTCTTAATATTCTTCTTCTCATCACTTGGTTATTTAGGCTCCGACTGCACATTAACTTAAAAATTGCTAAACACACGCTAACACGAGCAGCATCCATTTTTATTTCCGCAAACAATGTGCTGCGTCTGACGTCACATCTTCTTCTGCGCATGCGGGTCACTTCAGGGCCGTATACGGTTCACACATGAGACTGATGGCAGTCGCATTTAAATGACAATGTGAACAACAGTGCAAAAAAATTGGATTTCAGCAAAAAAATCCGATCTGAGCATTAAGACCTGCAGTGTGAACTAAGTCACTGAGTCACATGGTGTCCTGCAGAGATCACATGATGTTGATCAGCAGATGCTGAAGAGTTTAATGCAGATCTGAGTGCTAATGATTCCCTCACACTGTTATTTGAGGCTCAACGTTCAAGTGTTAGATGTTAAAGAAACACACACACACACACACACACACACTCATTTCCTCATGTAGAGTCTCAATATAGCCTCCTCTGACCCATTTAGCAGCGATGGAGCTTCTGTAAACTCCTGACTGCAGCACAAATGAGCGTGTGTGTGTGTGTGTGTGTGTGTGTGTGTGTGTGTGTGTGTGTGCTGTTTTAATGTGAATGTGTTGTAACTGTAGGTGAGATGGTGATGATCAGCCGTCTGTGTTTCAGCTCTTTTATTAACGTCAGAGCTGCATATTTCCTCTCGCTGGCATCTTTATTGTTTCTGTTTCTTTCTTCAGAGCGTCTCTGGAGCTCCTCAGCTCCTCTCTCTCTAATGATCTAATGATGACTATCATACTGCTCATACAGTTTTTACAGTATATAAACCGTTTACAGTATGTGATGTTTCATGGTGCGTGAAAAACCTGAATAACCTGCTGTGTGTTAGTGAATATTACTGTTGAAAAGAAGTCTCTTCTGCTCACCAAAGCTGCATTTATTTGATCAAAAATACAGTAAAAACAGTAAAATATTATTTAAATGTAAAACAGCTGTTTTCTATGTGAATATCTGTTAAACTGTAATTTATTTCTGTGATGCGCAGCTGAATTTTCAGCATCATTACTCCAGTCTTCAGTGTCACATGATCCTTCAGAAATCATTCTAATATACTGATTTGCTGCTCAAGAAACATTTCTGATTATCATCAATGTTGAAAACAGTTATGCTGCCCAATATTTTTGTGGAAACAGTCATACATTTTATTTTTCAGGATTCACAGATGAATAGAAAGTTCAAAAGAACAGCATTTGTTTAAAATAGAAATCTTTTTCAACATTATAAATGTCTTTACTGTCAGTTTTGATCAATTTAACGTGACCTTGGTCAATAAAAGTAAAAAAAAAAAAAAAAAAAAATCTTTCATTTGTGAGCAGTAGTATATGGTTATCGGTCTTGCTAATCAGCTGATCATTAGTGCTCTTAGTTCATCACTGTAGTTGTAATGAAGGTTTTCTCTGTTTCTTTCTCTCTTTCTGCCTCTGACTGTCTTCATGACACCAGGTGAGTGATTCTCCATCTTTCTGCGTGTTGTTTCACACATGTAACACACGTGTCGATGTTTTCTGTCTGCTGACATTTTTCACAGTTCATTTACTCTGAGATGATTTTAGCTCTGCGCTAACTCAATCTGAAGCGTTTCGCATTAGCGTGAGGACATGAAGCACCTGCGATTTCAATATTTCATCCGTCTTGTGTTGTTTATCCGCACTTAATGTTTTATTTAGCAAAACCCCATTACAGCGTGAAAAACAGTCTGAGTCCTGCAGAGGCAGTCGGGTCTCGACATTCAGCCACAGCCAAAGATTCTTTGCGCTTCATCAAATTTTAATAAAGCCCAGTGTTTTAATGGCCACGCAGGGCTGGAGCGGATCTGAAAGCTTTTTTAATTACATGGCCGAGCGCCGCGTCTTTGTTCTTGGCACTGAATGATGCCATCCTGCACTGCTGAAAACTTTCTTTAGCTGTACATTCATAGCTTTTAATTGCATATTGAAAAACGCTGAATAAATCTCACCGGTCGTCTTGTGTGGAGAAACGTGGAACACGCTTGAGTTTCACTCATTTATTCTGACACCTTCAGCCTGAAGCGTCGACTCTTAAACGTCTTTGACGGACCGTGTTAGCCATCATTATCAGTGTCAGAGCCATTCATTACCTAAACCAGTCAGATGCAGTTCAACTAAACTAGAGCACCCTTATGAAAAACAGCTGCACTTCAAAAAGTGTGCTTATTACACAAATATACTTTAAATGAATATCCTTTAAGTGAGAATACTTAAGTACAAACTGAATTTAATGTGTTTGGACACGTAACTGCATGCTATTTAAATTTTAATTAAACTGTATTATAGATTAAATGTATATTAAGTGCATATATTAAAAATAGACTAACTTTAATATTTAATAACTCACTATGGTTAAAATTAAAATCAAGTCCTTTGAATGTGGTTTAGTATGTTACACAACCAGGGCTATTATTGTTAACTAAAAATAAACTTTTTAACATTTTTGTTAAATGAAATAAAGCTGAAATAAAATAAATGAAACTAACTTTGGCAACTAACTAAAATAAGTTTAAGTTGCGTTACAATTACTAACTTGAAAAAATAACAATGGAATCTGAAATAAAACAATAATAATAATAATTTATTACATTAATAATATTATCTCCAAGTATAGTTATATATATATATATATACTTTTAAGGTTTGAAGTGCACATTCAATATACTGAAGTGCACTTCTTTCACAGAGGCATGAAGGCAGATGATTGGTTCATTGTAATTAAATGTATGTTGAGCTGATCTCTGTCTGTCTTCATTTCTGCTGCTCTAGAAACACTGATATGTGTGATATTATTACCAGATCAGACACAAAAACATCAACCGTTTACAATCATGTTCAATGCTGTAATTAAACTCAAGCAGATGTTACCGACAGGAGATACTGTACTGAACGCACTCAGGCAGGTTTCATTAAATATCTGTGTCAGATCGCGGCTGTTATTTTGAGGAACGAAGTGGCTGATCATGTATCATTATGTGATGTTATTAGTGTTGTTTAATGTATTGAGAGTCGTCATGATTTCCTCTGTTTTGAAGTAAAGATGGCAGTGTTTTTTTTTCTCAATTGTGACCCTGGAGCACAAAAGCAGTCATAAGTAGCACAGGTATATTTGTAGCAATAGCCAACAATACATTGTATGGGTCAAAATTATCCATTTTTCCTTTTTGCCAAAAATCATTAGGATATTAAGTAAAGATCATGTTCCATGAAGATATTTTGTAAATTTCCTACCGTAAATATATCAAAACTTCATTTTTGACTAGTAGTATGCATTATATTGCTAAGAACTTCATTTGGAAAACTTTAAAGGAGATTTTCTCAATATTTTGATTTTTTTGCACCCTCAGATTCCAGATTTTCAAATAGTTGTATCTCAGCCAAATATGTATAAATCTCAATTTAAAAAAAATTGACCCTTGTGACTGGTTTTGTGCTCCAGGGTCACATATACTGTCAGATGTCAAACCTATCCAATCACACAACTGAATCTGATTCCATAGCCCTGATGGCAGAGCTTCATGAGGAAATATTGTGCTGCAGGCCTTTGGCTGTCGGTGTTTGGGATGATAGGGCGTCTGAATGATTAGCATTGGTATTATTGTGTCTGCTGGTGGAGTGTTTGGTCCTGCGGCTCTCTGCTGCTCCGTCGGGCCCTGTAGGGTCTGCTCTGGAGGGCCCGTGTGCCGCTGTGATTAAACTCACTGCATGCGTTCAGCTGGAAGTAATGAATTACACATTAATCCTTCCTAATCTATTCCTCCACTGCTGGATTTCCTAATCAGAGTAAACAAACATGCTCCCGCTGTAAGTGCACATGTGTGTGAATCGAGACGAGCCACTCATGTTCCTTGTTTCTGTCCTAATGGGGTTTGTCCTGGTCCCCTGGGCATCTCACCTCATCGAGTGTTGCCATCTGTTGGGCACAGATGAGGCTGTTAGTCTGTTTGACACGTCTTGAGCGAAAATGAAATTAATATACGTTTAATTGAGTTTTGATTTGAGGAAGCAGAGAGCCGACGCAGGGAAGGTGCTGATGTGATGTTGTCTCAGTTTGGTGTCTGTGATTGTCATGTCATGGTCACAGCGATGTGATAATGTTGTGTCAGTCAGGTGAATGATGATGTGACGTCAGTAATGCAATATCATTGCAGTAATGTGAAGATATGCCAGTAATGTGGTGATATTGTGTGAGTAATGTAATGATATGCATAATGATATGTCAGTAAGGTGATAATGTCGTGTCAGTAAGGTGATGATTTGCTGTCAGTGATGTGATGTTATGTTAGTATTATGATAATGTGTCAGTAAGATGATGTCATTGAAGTAATGTGTAACGACCAGTAGTGTGATGATGTTGTGTTAGTGATGTGATATTGCAGTAATGATCAGTAATGTGATGTCCTGTTAGTAATGTGATGGAGTCGTGTCAGTATTGTGATGATTTGCTGTCAGTGATGTGATATTCCAGTGATGTGTAATGATCAGTAATGTGATGTTGTGTCAGTAATGTAATATCATTGCAGTAATGATCAGTAATGTGATGGAGTCATGTCAGTATTGTGATGTCGCGTCAGTTATACGCTGATGTGCTGTCAGTAACGTGGTATCCATAGCGACCGTCAGGTGATTGTTGTGAGGTGCCCTCAGTCTGATGAAGAGCATCTGCAGATCACACCAGGTGTAATGGATGTTTAATTGGAGCGGTTGCTGTGAGCGAGGCTGTTTGTGTCTTTTAATTAGATGAATAAATTGCACTCATTACAGAGTTTGATTTCAGATAGAGCTGGAAGCAAATGTGGATGTGAAACGCACCTTAAACACATCACAACATCAGTCTCATCACATGAGCGTCTCCTCATGAGTCAGACGTGACAGAAACAACTTTTCCTCATCGCACTCTCTGTGGGTTTGTGTCTCGGTTTGATTCCAGTGAGGAGAATGAATCTGTGATGAGGAACATGAGAAGCGGCCGCTGCTGTGGGCTGAATGTAATGAGCCTGATTCACTCCAGTACGACACGCTCCTGCATCAACAGCTTTGTCAGACGCTCTGATTTCAGGGCAGGGTTTGGTTTGGTTTGGGGCTGGAGTGAGGCTCATCAGTCTGTTTTGATCTGCCTCTGATGATTTATGGTTCTGCTCAGAGTTATGAGTGTTTCTTCAACAGTAACTAAAGATGTTGATCCAGGAACAGGAATAGGTGTGTGTCAATGGTTTTTCTCTTGATTTCAGCTGTTCATAAGTTTGAAAGGCAAGGGTTAATTAAAGAGTTAAATTAAATCACTGGTCACTAGTTAGTAGGTTATTTCTCATATCTCATGCACTGATTTAATTATAAACATAATGTTTTTTTTTTGTTTGTTTGTTTTTTTTATCTCATAATGAGCAGTTCAGCCGTTTCTACACTGCAGAAGCAATACAATGAAGTACAAAATAACTTGAAAAACGAACAGAAGACTTTCTAAGAGTCTCTGTGTCTTTAATTTGTGTACTATTTGTGGAAAGGCTCATGAGGTCTGGTTTGAGGTGGTTTGTTAGCTGTTACGGAGCCGACGAGACGAGAGACGTGCGGATCCATGTGCGAGCTTTTATTAGACAGAGACGTGGTCATAACAGGCATGGTTCAAACAGTGGCAAACAGGTATAACACGGGCAAGACAAAGAGTAATCCTAGGGCAAGCGTGGGTCTTCGATCAGCGAACAATATCCAACAGGGCAAGGCAGAGAGATAATCCAGGTAAACAGCAATAGTCCAGGCAGGGGCAAACAGAGTCCAAAAGGCAAGACGACAGGGCAATCCAAAATACACAAGCAAGAATCAGAACACGGGTAAACAGGCAAGGCAAGACTAGACTAGACTAGAAAATAATAACTGGCTCAGTAATGTAGCTATCACACGATGAGCGATAAGCGCTGAACAATACTCGGCAGTTTGAACAGGAACTGAGTGGGTGTTAAAATAGACAGCGTGATTGGTTACAGGTGAGCATGTGATTAGGGTGAAATGTATTGTGGGAACTGAAGTCTAGTGTGAGTGTAACAGTCTGTGTAGTGTGAGAGTCAATGTAACTGAAGAGTGACCTCTGATGGAGAGTGAGCGGAAGGGCAGGCACAGGATTTGTAACATTAGCACTGTTCGTACTTTTCATTTAGTGTCCACCAGTGTTATTTCAGTGTCATTATAGTTCAGTGTCATTATAGTTTTTATAAATATTTTAAAATTTTAGTTTGCAAGTCTATCTAATAAACATTGAAGCTTCTAAACGCCACGTTCACTGTATGATGAACAGATTTAGCTGAAGCTCAGACAGATGGACTGAAGGAGGAAAGCAGTTTTTGTGTGAATGCATCTGTATTTTGCGAGTCAGATGAGGTTTGCTGATGTTTAATGAGCTGTGGATCGTCTGATTCTGTTTGATCTGCGTCAGGTGTGTTTGAGTTGGTGTGTTTGTTGAGTTGTGCTTCTGAATCTGAGATCTTCTGCTGTTTGTATGTTCGGCCTTTGAGCTCCACACACAACATGGCTTCCCATGTTTCCTTTGTGACAAGATGTCTGGCCTAAGAGGAGATCTGCCCCGCTCTCTCTTTGATGGAGGCTGTCATTGTATCTTTCAGGGGTTTGGCTCCTGACGCTTCTGTGTGTGTTTTTGGGTTAGGGTTAGGTTTCTGAGTTCTTCTCTCAGTCTCTGCACCGCTGCTCTCAGAGTGTGAGGTCTGCTTCGGTTTGCAGCTCATTCTGATCGAGGTGATCGAGACCGCAGTGTGTTTGTGAGAGCGAATCTGAAATCTCAATCTACAGAATCTTCATGCATCATCAGTCTGTTTTTGCACAGAAAATCATGTAGCTTTACTAGATGATATACATCATAAGACCAGAGCAGCTTGTGATGGTTTTCATTAATTTTGTTTGGATGCTGTGTGTGTTTGCAACTCTGTTCAGAAGTCTCTTCTGCTCACCAAGGCTGCATTTATCTGATCAAAAATACAATAAAAAGTGAAATATTATTAGAATCTAAAACAGCTGTTTTCTATGTGAATATCTGTTGAAATGTAATCTGCAGCTGTATTTTCAGCATCATTACTCCAGTCTTCAGTGTCACATGATCCTTCAGAAATCATTCTAATATACTGATTTGCTGCTCAAGAAACATTTCTGATTATTATCAATGTTGAAAACAGTTGTGCTGCACAATATTTTTGTGGAAACCGTCATACGTATTATTTTTCAGGATTCACAGATGAATAGAAAGTTCAGAATAACAGCATTTATTTGAAACAGAAACCTTTTGTAACATTATAAATGCCTTTACTGTCAATTTTGATCAATTTAATGTGTCCTTGATGAGTAAAAGTATTAATTTCTTAAAATATATGGTCCTGAACAATCGTGTGGTGTTGATGTGTTTGTGAATGAAGCTGTCAGTGATTTGCAGCAGGACTGGTGCAGCGGTGCAGAAACAGACATGAATGACAGGAGTGTCATGTCTGTCATTCACACAAACAAAACCTGCAGCTCAGAGAACACAAGCACAATCAGAGAGACTCCAGCAACACATCATAACTTAACATACACAAAATGATGAGAGGGATCATGAACAGCATCGTTTAGCAGTGCAGTGTCTTGAAAAGCTTGAGTTCTTAGTTTTGCTGTTATGATAATTAGTGTGTGTTTGGTGAAGTCAGATGATCTGGATGTTTGATTGACAGGTGTGTGAGCTTCTCTGATACACGTGACGCGTTACATAACAGACAGAGACGCGATTGGGCGGCTCTTAATGATGGATGAGAGAGAAGACTCTGACTGTAAGAGAGAGAAAGAAACACGCAGTAAAAGAAAGAACAATGCAGGATAAAGCGCGTCCTTCAGATCCACCTGATTCTCCAGCTGTGAGACTCGGCTCTGGATTCATCATGTCCACACAGATGATGACATTTAGGACGTGATCTTAACAGACGTCCAGCTGAATCAATAATGATCATCTGAGCTGCAGCAGAAACTGCTGATGCCACATGTTTCAGTCTCTGGGGCCCCATGAAATCCATTTTATTTTTTTTCCAAATTTCATTTTTGCGATTTAATTTTTCTGGTTTCTGTTTTTTCCATTTTAATTTTTCAAGACTTTGTTTGAATGGTTAAATTAAAAAATGTTAATCAAAAAGCATGTCTAAATAATTGAAATCATGAAACGTGCAATTTATTAAAAGTCTAACAAAACTTTAATTTTTAAGGCCCTATGAGATGTTTATTATTTTTTATTATTATTATTATTTTTTTAACCAAATTCTGTGTTTTCCATTAATTTTCTGCATTCCGTTTTAATGGTTTCATTAAATTTTAATACTCAAAAGCATCTCTAATTAATTGATTTTATAAAAAAAAATAATTATTTATTATTTTATTTATTTATTTTTTCCAGAAATACTGTGTTGTGCATTTAAATTTTTCTGGTAAATATTTTTTTCTGGAAATTATCCTTAAAAAAAATAGTGTTTTAATAATAGTTGTATTAGTAGTAGTAGTAGTATCATTACTTTAAGTAATATATTTTTGTCATGGTTTCTTCAAGTTAAACCGGACTTTTATTTTGATGGGTTGATGTGAAGACCTTTAAGTTTCTGTTTGTATATGATATGATGATAGTTTTTTCTCAAAAGAAACGGTAAAATGCTTGTGAAGTGACTCTCAGAGCAGTTTTAGAGATCATGCTCATGTGTTCATGTACTCATATATTGAGGCGGCAGAGGCTGAAAACACTGAGCATCGTGCGCTTCGGTATGTGTGTAGTAAACAAAACCACGCATCTGTGCCATTCATTCACACAGAGACAAGCAGAACAAGAAGTATTCATATTCAAATAGTCTTTTCGTGGCTTAATATTCACAGACACTAGTCCATATCGCGTTTTGATTCATGTGTACTTACCTACTTTTGATTTATTCATCCAAAATTTGGCTGATTTTGTGACATTCCGTGTTTTACAGTAAATTCAATTTTTATGACTGGATTTAAGATTTTGTTGTTTTCTGCATCGTAGAAATCATAGGACCCTGAGTCTCTGACATGCTGCTAAAATGAGTAGTAAAATGATTTTATTGCCTAAGATTTGTGATTATAAATTAATATGGTTACAAAATTAGTTATCACTAAATAAAAATGCTTAGGTTAATAAAAGAAAACAAAAGAAATATTACTAAAATGTATTCAATATTTCACTGTAAATTAAAAAACTTAAGTATTTTGAAAAAAAATAATAATAATATTTTTATTTTCCATTACAACTTTAAAATTATAATAGTATTTTTAAAATATATCTATATAGATTTAATTAATTATTAATTCTTTTTTGCTTCAACTTAATTTTCATTTAAGTTTTTCATTAAATATTTATATTTTATTTTATTAGAGCTTTATTTCAACTCTTGAAAATGATTTTTATAGTTAGTGGTAGTTTTATTTCACATTAACCTGAGGCCCCTCTGATCGTGCTGAAGTTCCAGATCTGATCATGAAGAGCTGTGAGACTCGGTTGACCCTCTGCTGGACGTCCACTGCATCCATCAAATCCCCAAAAACAGCAGCGCCACATCTCCATTGATCCTGCAGTGCAGATGAAAGGCCTGCTCTCACTCAGGTCCTGCTGGTTGATTACAGCGTGTGTTTTGATCTCGCTCCTCACAGATCAGACAGACGTCCAGTGCTTCACCATCGATCGCTCAGCTTCAGGAAAGGTCTGCGTGTTCACCTCCACACGCATGTGATCCGTGTGTCTGACGTGTGAAGATTAGCCCTTCATCCGTTCACAGCTCAACTCACTTCAGCTGCTGCTGTTGAGGAGCACATGAACTGATATTTGAAGGGACAGTTCAGCTATAAACAAAAGTTCTGTCATCATTCACTCCCTCCTGAATTTCAAACCTCTATGACTTTTGTTTTTGTGGAACATACAGTCAAACCAAAATTTATTCAGACATGTTCAACATTTCTCACATTATCACAGTTTATTCGCTATAGTTTAGAAAATGGTAATAAAATATGACAAGAACTCAGAGTTAAACTGTGTCAGAACAAATTCATCTTGATAATGTCAGATAACTTTGATAGAAAGATGGGTAACAAAACATGGTCAAAGTGTCAAATCAAATTTTTGGTCCCAGATTTTTACAGGCAGTCCACTGTATGAAGAATTTTTGGGTGTAATATGTCAGAGTTTACTTTATTTTGCTATCCTCACTTACATAAATGAACTATAGTGTCCTGCACCCACTAGTAAAAAAAATATCAAAAATTATATCTGGTGTCTGAATCATTTTTGGTTTGACTGTAGATGTTTTTGAGATATTTTGAGAAATGTTGCAGTGTTTTTTGTAGGGATGCACGATATATTGGCCACCATATCGGTATCGCCGATAAATGTTAATTTTTCTGTTATCGTTATCGAACCGATAAGAAAATTTGTCCGATATATTAAAGCCGATAAATAATGCATTATTTCCTGCAGAGGCACTTCAGATCTGCACTGTTCGCCATGATGGTTTTTAATTGCTTGAAATATTATTGGAATCACTTCGAAAAAGGAAAATACAGTGAAGTGCAACGTGCAGGGCAAGTCTGTCATATTATAATGAGAACATTACTGTTAAATAATTAATGGAATCTTTTTGCCCGTGTTTTAGCTCGTTGTTACGGGAAGAGCACATCCACAACAGAGCTACAAATTCATGACTAGCACAGTTAAGTTCGCTTGTGCATTTGTAGCCTTTTGTGCAATTGTAGGTTGTAATATTGTGTTTATTTTATGCATATATATCTGATTTATCTCATAGGCCTATAGAATTCGTTTGGTTAAGCTAATAAAGTGTTAATAGAGTGCTGCAGTGATCATCTTTAGCTCAGCACATGCAGCTCAAACAGCAGCGCACATTAATAACTATATGATTGGGACTATCAAATGTATAATATTATAATGAAAGCATATTATTATAAAACGTTGTGAATTCTTTGGTTTAATTTGTCGTGTTTCAGCGCATTGTTGTGGGAAGAGCGCATCCACAACACACATTCTGGTTAGCACTTAGTTCGAGTTCACTTGTGCATTTGTTTTTTTTTTTTGTTTTTCGTTTTTTTTTGTTTTTTGTACATACAAGTTGTAATATTATGTTTAGTTTATGTTGTATAAATAGCTGATTAATCTCATATATGAGTTGTTTCCTTGAGTTAAATAAGCTGCCAGCAAAGCACTTCAGTTTACCAGTGTTCATTCAGCTCTTCAGCTTCAGCGCACGCAGCTCAAACAGCAGCGCACAACATTAATAACTATATGATTGGGACTATCGTTTATACAATATCATAATGAGAGCACTATTATAATAAAAACGTTGTGAATTCTTTGGTTTAATTTGTCGTGTTTCAGCGCGTTGTCGCAGGAAGAGCCAAGAGTGCGTCACATCTTATTAGCGCGTAACTTAGTTCAAGATTACTTAAGCATTTACGTCTTTTTGTGCATATATAAGTTATAATATTATGTTTATGTTGTATAAATAATAAGCTCTTCAGTTTACTGGTGTTCATTCAGCTCTTCAGCGGTGCACGCAGCTAAAACTGCATGCTGCTATTTGAAACAGTGGTATTAATTTAAGATACTTCTTTTTCAAAATCATTGATATATTAATAATAATAACCACCACTTTTATTTTTGTCTTATTATTACCATCAACAATATGGTTTAATTAAACTAATTTAATTGTTAGTGCGGAGGCTATTCCGTTTAATTTATCCATGACACATGACTTTTTTTTTTTATTTATTATTTTTTGTTTTATAAAGTTAAGTAATGTTGTCCAGTGACTTGTTTGCATTATTTAAGCATTGTTTTATTTATTTGTAAGGCTGCTTTATGTTTGATTTATGTTGAAGTGTTTAATGGCTTTTAATGGTGAGACTTTTTTTTGTAATCAGGCTCTCAAAAATTATATAAAAATTTGGATTTAGATTTATCGGCCAACATATCGGTTATCAGCTTTCATTTATAAAGAATTATTGGTTATCGTTATCGGCCAAAATTTTCATATCGGTGCATCCCTAGTTTTTTGTTTAATGAAAGTCAGTGGGGTCCAGTGGTGTGTGTGTGTGTGTGTGTGTGTGTGTGTGTGCGTGTGAACTCGTTCTTTTGATTCTTTTCTTAGTATCCAGACTGCTGGTGTGTTGCTGTTTTTATTTAGACCTGCAATAACAGCAATTAGGAGTGTTAGAATCAAAAACACGTTCATCTGACACGTTCATCTGTCTCTAGTGTCTCTGACTCACCCACTGATTAAACACACACACACACACACACACACACACACACACAAACACACACACACACACACAAACACACACACACACACACACACACACACACACACACACTCTTCATTATCAGCCGCAGTCATTAGAATTCATCACTGGACACACAAAGCACAAATCAAAGCATGTCAGTCACAACTCAATCTGATGGGGCTGTGCGGTTGCTAGGGTGCTGTGTGCGGTTGCTAGGGTCTTTGGATGTGACTCTTGCATTGGTTAATGGAGTTCATTCAGATGTGTTCGAGTCAGTGTGCTGATCTGAATGTGTTGAGCTCCCAGCATGCACTGCAGCATAAATGCATGACACAGATAGCTGTGATGATTATTGACGGCATCTCTTGTGTTGTGATTTATTGCATTGATTGAGCAGTCAGCTGATCTCTACATTAGTGAGGTTTGTGAGGATGAAGATGAAGATTTCTGCTCTAGAATAACCAGAACAAGTCGAGCTGCTGAACTAGGGCTGCTCGATTATGACAAAAATCATAATCATGATTATTTTGGTCAATATTGTAATCACGATTATTGAACATGATTATGAGTGGGCCATTTAACTAAAACTTTTTTTTTTTTTTAATGCAAGTCTAAAGTATTCAGTTAACAGCCTACTACAGAAATTGAATAATCTAATGTAAAATAAAACAGCATAGTGTTCACTGTAGGATTTAAACTTGCTTTGTTTCTTATTAAAGCTACAAAAGTCCTTCAGTCAAGAGCAGTGAGTGATTTTGTGTTCGTCTTTTGATGTTTGATTAATATTAAACACACAGCAGCAGGAATATTAGGCTGCTGTCACTTTAAGAGCCGAACAAATCCAATTTACTGTTACACATGTATTTTCATTCTCAACAGTTTACGTTCATTTATTACATAACCGCTGAGGGTTTACGTGAATAATCACTAAGCGCCGCATTTTGACACATTTTGTGTGTATTTACACACCTTGAGCACAAAGATGACTTTACATGTCTGTGTTCTGTTCGGTGTCTGTGCGCAAGCCTCCTTAGAAACGGCGCCAGTTCTCTTTCACACTTTTAAAAACATGAATAAATCTAATGCACTTTAATAAATCAAGCACATCCTATTCTGCAAAAGTCACGTTACAGGATTTTACTGATTTGCACATGAAATTGGGCTTTTATGGAGGAGTGAACGCACACCGCTGGAAAGGGGCGGAATGGGGCGCAATTATCGTTTTATCTTGATTATTGTATTTTCATAATCGTTGGAAGCCGAAATCGAAACTGAATTTCGATTAATTGCACAGCCCTATGCTGAACACAATCTGAGCTCAGATGATCAGTCAGAAACTTTGTTGATGCATATATATACGGTGATTTTAGCACTCAGAGCGTGTCACTGACACACGACTTCAATCTGTGTGTGTGTGTGTGTGTGTGTGAGTGTGTGTATGTGTGTGTGTGAGTGTGTGTGTGTGTGTGTGTGTGTGTGGAGAAGTGAGAATGAGAATGAGTTGAGCAGAATGAATCTGTGGTTGATGTGCGTCCCTGCGGCTCGCTCTCAGTCATGCTTCATATTCATGAGGAGAAGGAATGAGATTGAGAGAGAGACTCAACATGTCTCCCTCTGTTTCCAGCAGCCATTTTACACTCTCTCTTTGTTTTTGCGTTTTGAGAACGGGTTTGCATGACATCTCTTCATGAAGAGAGACGTGATGAAAGGAAACTGCGTCTGGCTCTCGTCCTGCTTTTGTTTTTCCTTCTGAGACAATTCAGTCCTGCCTTCCTCCTCCTCCTCCTCCTCGTTCTGTCTCCCATGAGGCTCTTGTGTTTCTCTGATGTGTTTTCTTCTGATAATTAGTCGGTTGCCAGATACTACAACCAGCAGCACGCGTCTGCAGTGGCTTTAGCCCGAGGGAAGGAGAGCAGCGATTGAGTCTGGGCTCCGGATCAGTCTGAACGGCTGCTTGTTTGTGAAAGACTGGACTGTGACGGCGTTTCTCTGCCAGGCTGAAACTGTGGAGGTGTGGCTGATGTTCACACCAGACTCTTCCTTTCATTTGTTCTTTTTATTCTTCCAGGTTGAATTATTAGCGCTTAAACCTGCTGACATTCTCAACCACTTCTCGTCTTCTCAGGGCTCGCAAAATTTCAAAATCCCTGGTATCCCTTCGGGCAGGTACTCTTCAGATTTTGGTAGCCCGAAAATTAATTTAACTAGCACAAGTAAAAACAAAAAAAAAAAAAAGAAAAAAGAAAAAAAAAAGACCTTTTTTTTTTTTAATATAGAATATCAGATAGGAGTCTAAATTTCAATCAAAAATATTTTCAATACACAAATATCGACAAGGAAGGAATTTTATTTCACTATTTACAGAGTATCTGCAGAATTTTTTTTTAAAAATTTAAGGCAACTTATGAACCATTTTAAGAGCTGCACAAGTAAAATGAACACAGTCTGAGCGGGGTTGAACAATGTCTATGGTAACATACAGTATTAAGCCATAAAATGACATGATTTACAGTTCAGATACAGGTTTTCACAAAAACAAAAATCTTATACAACAGCATTTCAGCCTTTAGACCATTTTTATGAAAAGGGATAAATCAAGCATATAAATTATTATATTAATTGAAAACGAATAAATATTACTGTCTTGATTGTTCAGATTTTTAGAAGGCACATTAACTTCTTTCTAATTTACAACTCTATGTGTTTGCTGCGTAAAAACATGGGTCGATATTTGCATTGATCTGACCATAAACAGCAAGAAAGTCTTATTAGAAATGCAGATTCATTCTCTGTCACGAGGTGGCGCTTTAGGAGCGGCTTAATATAGCGGTTTCTCTCAGAGAAACTCCCTGTTAGCGGCTGAACACAAAGCAGCACCGTCCTCGCTCATAAACGCTGCTTTATCAGGCATTATAGGTAAGATGAAATAAAAATGCCAACGACACATTTCTGAGGACAGTCGCTTCCCTTCAGATACATTCACATAAAGACATCTGCGCCGCGTTTTGACTTGAAATGTGCAGCACTCATATTTATTCAATTGCATCTTTGCCTTTTGAAGTTTAATCCAGCTGTATCGCCATTCTTGTCTTTCCGTCCCCAACTGAAAGACCTTTTGAAATTATAGTTAAGACATTTCTTATACCATTTAACGTATTTAAAACTTTTTATGGCTTTAAGTTTGATACAACTAAATTGAAGAGTTTTTAAGGACCCGTGGGAGCCCTGTATTTAAGGTAGCCCGTCGGGCAGAGCGGTGATACATTTTGGTAGCCCAACTGGAGAACACAATAGCCCCGGGACGTTGGGCTAGCGATTTTGCGAGCCCTGCTTCAGAAGGAATGGTCAGAAGTGTTAGACGAGTTACTGGTCAGAAAGAGCACAAATCACTTTCCTGCAGCTCAAACACTGCAGAATAGAGACAGCGAGATCATGGGTTCGATTCCCAGGGATTGCATCAATTGCTAAATTAATGTACGCCTTATAAATGCAATGCAAGGCACTTTGATTAAAAGAGTCAGCCAAATGCATTCATGTCAAGTCAAGTCACCTTTATTTATATAGCACTTTTAACAATACAGATTGTGTCAAAGCAGCTTTACAGTATTAAGCAGGAAAAATAGTATTTAATAATGCAAAAACACAACAGTAAACACTCAGTTTCCAGTTAACGTCAGTTCATCATTGATTAAATGCTGTCATCGTTCAGTTCAGTTCAAATGCTATCTGTGCTTTAAAGTTGACGATATCTTTGGAAATTAAGTGTATGTAAATGTAAATCAATTCAAATGTTCGAATGTAAATGCAGTTGGAGAAATAGTTCATCATTGATCAGTTTTTGAAAGATTTCTGCTTACAAGGCTGCATTTATTTAATCAAAAATACAGTAAAATGTGTGAAATATTAGAATTTAAAATCACTGTTTTCTATGTGAATATCTGTTCAAATGTAATTGATTTCTGTAATCAAAGCTGAATTTTCAGCATCATTACTCCAGTCTTCAGTATCACATGATCCTTCAGAAATCATTCTAATATTCTGATTTGCTGCTCAAGAAACATTTCTGATTATTATCAATGTTGAAAACAGTTGTGCTGTTTTTTTGTAAAAACTGTGATGCATTTTAATTTTCAGGATTCACAGAATAGAATGTTCAAAAGAACTGCATTTATTTGAAACAAAACTTTTGTGACATTATGAATGTATTTACTGGCACTTTCCATCAATGTCCTTTATTGATATTAATTATTAATATTAAAGTAATTATTAATATTAATTAAAGTATTCAGCTCAAACTGCTCATTTTGTTGCAGTATTTGCTTAAACTCTTTCTACATTTTTCTTGTAAATAATTGTTGGTGTAGTTCTATATTTTGTCAACAGCATGTTTCGTTTAATTATCTTCATGGGGAATCTTTTTTGTTTCATCTTTCCTGAGAAAGCCTTCTGCTCAGTCCAGTTTGTTTGTTTGTTTGTGTAGAGATGTGTTTTCAGTGCTTCATTGGCTGCGTGATGAGCATGACTCACCGCAGAGCTTGTGTCGTATGAAGTCAGGCTTCAGCGCTGATGAAGCTCCATTAGGCCTGTGTTCTCAGGTGCTTATTGGCACTTGATCTCAGACCTGCGGAGCCAAGCATTCAGAAAGTCTCTCGAACACAATCAGTCATGAGCATCAACACGACTGAAGCAGACGGAAGCTCGGCAGAGAGATGCAGTGACCTTCAGCTCGCATTCACACACAGTGTTACCAACTGATTTTCAGGGGAAGTTGCTAAATGAAGGTTGATTTGTTGCTAAAAGTTGCTAAATGACGTTGTGATGTCATTGTGCGATGACATCATGTAATCACAATGCAAAATTGTGTCACTGCATCAAAACTCATCAACAAAAAAATATTTACACTCTAAGAAGAGTCTGTAAAAATAGGGCACAATATGAAGGAATTTTCCTTACTGATTTTTCACAAGTTTTTGTGTTTTTTGGTTACAGGGTTACAACAGATAATGGATAACGGATAATGTCCTGGAAAATTACTAGTGCCTTTTTCTAGATATTTTTTTCTAGATATTACATGTACTAACTGTTCAACAATCACAGGTACAAGCTACTAACAAGGTGTATCATACAAGAACAATTAATTCAATTATTATTCAATTGTACTGCTATGCATCTTTGGTTTCCTCTTTTTGTGTAATTTAGATGGAAAATGTGTGCCTTTTTATCGTTTGTGTCACTTATCAAAAGTTGTTAAACGTTGCCAAATAAAGTAAACAAAATCTGATGGAATTTATGAATGAATGATTCAATGACTCACTCAAGATTCACTTGTTTCATTACTGGATGAATCAGTGTTTCTGAATGAATCTCTTGAATGAATGATTCAAAGACAAATACATTTTTAACAGCCCCTTTTGCCACCTAAAATAAAAAAAGATGTGTACACAGGAACTGATAGGTCGAACTGAAATGTTAATTTTACAACAAGTATCCGATTCCTGACCTTAAGTATCTGATTCTGGATCTGGAATTAATTTTCGATTCCCAACCCTACTGATCACACATGCTGATCTTCAGCTCCAGAATGCTTCATCTGCTGGTGTGTGTGTGTGTGTGTGTTTCAGCTGGGACGACCTACATCTTTGGCCGTGGAGGGGCCCTCATCACCTACACCTGGCCCCCAAACGACCGGCCGAGCACGAGGGCCGACAGGCTGGCTGTGGGCTTCAGCACGCAGCTGAAGGAGGCTGTTCTGGTGCGGGTGGAGAGCGCCAAGGGACTTGGAGACTATCTGGAGCTTCACATAGTAAGAACCACGCCTGGGGACCAGAGTGGGTGGGGTTTGAGTGAGGGGTGTGGCCCTGTGGGGAGGAGGGGCCTCAAGAGATGGGCTGGGTATGTTTGAGAGCGGGACTTACAGTGACTGGTGTATATTAGAGGGTGGGGCTTACAGTGATTGTATGTTAGAGGGTGGGGCTTACAGTGATTGTATGTTAGAGGGTGGGGCTTACAGTGATTGTATATTAGAGGGTGGGGCTTACAGTGATTGTATATTAGAGGGTGGGGCTTACAGTGACTGGTGTATATTAGACGGTGGGGCTTACAGTGACTGGTGTATATTAGAGGGTGGGGCTTACAGTGATTGTATGTTAGAGGGTGGGGCTTACAGTGATTGTATATTAGAGGGTGGGGCTTACAGTGATTGTATATTAGAGGGTGGGGCTTACAGTGACTGGTGTATATTAGACGGTGGGGCTTACAGTGACTGGTGTATATTAGAGGGTGGGGCTTACAGTGATTGTATGTTAGAGGGTGGGGCTTACAGTGATTGTATATTAGAGGGTGGGGCTTACAGTGATTGTATATTAGAGGGTGGGGCTTACAGTGACTGGTGTATATTAGACGGTGGGGCTTACAGTGACTGGTGTATATTAGAGGGTGGGGCTTACAGTGATTGTATATTAGAGGGTGGGGCTTACAGTGATTGTATATTAGAGGGTGGGGCTTACAGTGACTGGTGTATATTAGAGGGTGGGGCTTACAGTGATTGTATATTAGAGGGTGGGGCTTACAGTGATTGTATATTAGAGGGTGGGGCTTACAGTGATTGTATATTAGACGGTGGGGCTTACAGTGACTGGTGTATATTAGAGGGTGGGGCTTACAGTGATTGTATATTAGAGGGTGGGGCTTACAGTGATTGTATATTAGAGGGTGGGGCTTACAGTGACTGGTGTATATTAGAGGGTGGGGCTTACAGTGATTGTATATTAGACGGCGGGGCTTACAATGACTGGTGTATATTAGAGGGTGGGGCTTACAGTGACTGGTGTATATTAGAGGGTGGGGCTTACAGTGATTGTATATTAGAGGGTGGGGCTTACAGTGGCTGGTGTATATTAGAGGGTGGGGCTTACAGTGATTGTATATTAGAGGGTGGGGCTTACAGTGACTGGTGTATATTAGAGGGTGGGGCTTACAGTGATTGTATATTAGAGGGTGGGGCTTACAGTGACTGGTGTATATTAGAGGGTGGGGCTTACAGTAATTGTATATTAGAAGATGAGGCTTAAAGTGACTGGTGTATATTAGACGACGGGGCTTACAGTGACTGGTGTATATTAGACGGTGGGGCTTACAGTGATTGTATATTAGAGGGTGGGGCTTACAGTGACTGGTGTATATTAGAGGGTGGGGCTTACAGTGATTGTATATTAGAGGGTGGGGCTTACAGTAACTGGTGTATATTAGAGGGTGGGGCTTACAGTGATTGTATATTAGAGGGTGGGGCTTACAGTGACTGGTGTATATTAGAGGGTGGGGCTTACAGTGACTGGTGTATATTAGACGGCAGGGCTTACAGTGACTGGTGTATATTAGAGGGTGGGGCTTACAGTGATTGTATATTAGAGGGTGGGGCTTACAGTGATTGTATATTAGAAGATGAGGCTTACAGTGACTGGTGTATATAATAGGGCAGAGCTTAAAGTGACTAGCGTATATTAAAAGATGAGGCTTACAGTGACTGGTGTGTATTAGAGGGTGGGGCTTACAGTGACTGGTGTATATTAGAGGGCAGGGGCTTACAGTGACTGGTGTATACTAGAGGGTGGGGTTTACAGTAATTGTATATTAGAAGATGAGGCTTAAAGTGACTGGTGTATATTAGACGGTGGGGCTTACAGTGACTGGTGTATATTAGAGGGTGGGGCTTACAGTGATTGTATATTAGAGGGTGGGGCTTACAGTGACTGGTGTATATTAGAGGGTGGGGCTTACAGTGATTGTATATTAGAGGGTGGGGCTTACAGTGACTGGTGTATATTAGAGGGTGGGGCTTACAGTGATTGTATATTAGAGGGTGGGGCTTACAGTGACTGGTGTATATTAGAGGGTGGGGCTTACAGTGACTGGTGTATATTAGACGGCAGGGCTTACAGTGACTGGTGTATATTAGAGGGTGGGGCTTACAGTGATTGTATATTAGAGGGTGGGGCTTACAGTGATTGTATATTAGAAGATGAGGCTTACAGTGACTGGTGTATATAATAGGGCAGAGCTTAAAGTGACTAGCGTATATTAAAAGATGAGGCTTACAGTGACTGGTGTGTATTAGAGGGTGGGGCTTACAGTGACTGGTGTATATTAGAGGGCGGGGCTTACAGTGACTGGTAGAGGGTGGGGCTTACAGTGATTGTATATTAGAAGATGGGGCTTACAGTGACTGGTGTATATTAGAGGGTGGGGCTTACAATGACTGGTGTATATTAGAGGGCGGGGCTTACAGTGACTAGCGTATATTAGAAGATGAGGCTTACAGTGGCTGGTGTATATTAGAGGGCGGGGCTTACAGTGACTGGTGTATATTAGAGGGTGGGGCTTACAGTGACTGGTGTATATTAGAGGGCGGGGCTTACAGTGACTAGCGTATATTAGAAGATGAGGCTTACAGTGGCTGGTGTATATTAGAGGGCGGGGCTTACAGTGACTGGTGTATATTAGAGGGCGGGGCTTACAGTGACTGGTGTATATTAGAGGGTGGGGCTTACAGTGACTGGTGTATATTAGAGGGCGGGCCTTACAGTGACTAGCGTATATTAGAAGATGAGGCTTACAGTGGCTGGTGTATATTAGAGGGCGGGGCTTACAGTGACTAGCGTATATTAGAAGATGAGGCTTACAGTGGCTGGTGTATATTAGAGGGCGGGGCTTACAATGACTGGTGTATATTAGAGGGCGGGGCTTACAGTGACTAGCGTATATTAGAAGATGAGGCTTACAGTGGCTGGTGTATATTAGAGGGCGGGGCTTACAGTGACTGGTGTATATTAGAGGGTGGGGCTTACAGTGACTGGTGTATATTAGAGGGTGGGGCTTACAGTGACTGGTGTATATTAGAGAGTGGGGCTTACAGTGATTGTATATTAGAGGGTGGGGCTTACATTGGCTGGCATGTATTATAGGGCAGAGCTTAAAGTGACTGGTGTATCCATGGGTTCCAAAGACGTCACTTCCGCTATGCTCGCCGCCATATTTGTGTCCAATGTGACAACGAGCACAACACATCTCTATGAGATTTAATAGATAATATTAATATATTGAAATAATAAATGACCTTTTACTACCATTTCCCACACTGATCCCTGGACTTGATTATTTTTAGGATAGCAAGTGTAACAGTTAGGTCATGTAATGTCCTGATTACTTGTAAATTTAAAACTGACATCAGCTCACTTTTGAGTCAATGATAGTGTAACAGGAAAACGTTATTAGCTTACTACACAATCTGAATTTAATGCCAATTTAGCTAATATTAGCACAATTTATAATTACTCATTCTTTCTGGACAAATTACTGTTTGAATTGCGAGCGTAGCGGCTCGATGAAGGCTTTAAGAGCTTGAAGAATCCTCTGCGGCTGGTTGCTCCTGTTTCACAGTGATCCTCTTCTCCGTCCGCCTTCTGATTTCAGCAACTCAGTTTTGGTGAATGCAGACAATGTGAATACTGATCATGAGCCCAACATCCAGCAAACCAAGAAAACATGCAATCTACCTGAGGGAAGACGTCTTTCACTTCTAGTGTATTCTTAAACCTGGATTTCATTATTGAAGCACAAATCCAGGCACCAAAAGCAGCTCACACTAAGTTCTCTTTAATTAAAAATATGCATTTTCATTTATTCATAGGCTACATGGCTGCAATAAGATTTCAGTTCAAAATTTTGCCATTGTTAAAAAAATGCTTTACTGACTGACGTTTCAGACTTTCAGTTGTTATGCTCTCAAAATGTATGCCATATACATGTATGTAGGCTATGTCCTAAATTATTACACCACTTGTGCAGCCAGTCACATTTCACAAAGGTAATTTACTCAGGACGATATTTTATTTTATTTTATTTTATTTTTTTATTTATTTATTTTTTTTGTATGACAAATTCAATATAATGATTGATGAATAGGTTTAGCAAAAAAAAATGTGATTATTTTTGAGAACCTTGTGATATATACGCTTAACTGGAGACACAAATGACATGGTACAAAACAAATATTTTAGTGTCCTTTATTCTCCTATAAAGAATCACAGCTGTCTCTTATTATCCTTTTCTGACCGTACGTTAGCTGCCAGTGGTGCCTTCTGATTGAAGCCAACAGTTTATTCCGCCGATCTAACCTCTTTGGGATCGAATAAAATTGTAGTTTGGGGTTTTTCTGACGACTGTTGTTACAGCACAACATATCCCGGGCATACTGTAACCTTGTGAAGCTTCTGGGAGTGTTTGGTTGATCTTCCTCTGGTAGTTGTGGCTGCTGTGACCGTAGACTGACAGCTCGCGCAGCTGTGACTCGGACACAAAAATGGCGGCGATAAAACACTTTGACGTCACGTGAAACCTATGGATATTAGAAGATGGGGCTTGCAGTGACTGGCATATATTTAAGGGCAGGGCTTACAGTGACTGGTGTATATTAGAGGGTGGGGCCTACAGTGATTGAATATTAGAGGGCGGGGCTTACAGTTACTGGCATATATTATAGGGCAGAGCTTAAAGTGACTGGCATATATTAGAAGATGGGGCTTGCAGTGACTGGCATATATTTAAGGGCGGGGCTTACAGTGACTGGCGTATATTAGAGGGTGGGGCCTACAGTGATTGAATATTAGAGGGTGGGGCTTTCAGTGACTGGTGTATATTAGAAGATGGTGCTTGCAGTGACTGGCATATATTTAAGGGCGGGGCTTACAGTGACTGGTGTATATTAGAGGGTGGGGCCTACAGTGATTGAATATTAGAGGGTGGGGCTTACAGTGGCTGGCGTATATTATAGGGCGGAGCTTAAAGTGACTGGCGTATATTAGAGGGTGGGGCTTGCAATGATATGCATATTTGAGGGTGGGGCTTATAGTGACTGGTGTTTATCAGAGGGTGTGGCTTACAGTGACTTGTAATGACTGGCATATTTTTGAAGGCAGGGCTTACAGTGGCTTACAGTGAATGGTATTTGTTTGAGGGCGGGGTTACAGTGACTGGCGTATATTAGAGGGTGGGGCTTGCAGTGACTGGTATATATTAGAGGGCGGAGCTTAAAGTGACTGGCGTATATTAGAGGGTGGAGCTTCCAGTGACGGGCTTATATTAAAGGGCAGGGCTTTAGCATTAGGAGATGTTGGTAGCTTGAGGTCTTTTGGAGACAGTGTTTTCATCTGCTGTGATTCTGAGTTTTGAGTCTGTGAGAGGAGTTCTCTGAGCTCTCTGTATGTCTTGATTCATTCTGATGTCTTATAGGCGGATTGGACAGTGTGTGGGAGGATTTTCAACCTAAAGAAGTAGAAACACCTGCTCTTTTCAGTTAGTGCTGATATAGAGCTGGAGCAGTGAAGGGAAGCTGCAGGGGATTGTGGGAAACGACATGTGTGCAAATACATATACATACATACTCCATCTGTGAATGAGTGGGGCTTCTGGGTGAACATGCAGCTTTTATTTACCGCAAAATACTTCGTTAACTCAAACCTCTCCAGCGAATGAGTAGTTTTGTTTAAAAAAGAGGGAGTAAAATTAATTTCAGATACACACTGTACTAAAATGAATGTAACTCAACAGCAGCTGCAATGGCAGATGGGATATGAGTGTTTGTGTGTGTGTGTGCGTGTGTGTGTGTGTGTGTGTGTGTGTGTGTGTGTGTGTGTGTGTGTATGTGTGTGTTCTCTTGAAGACCGTATTGTGTAAATCTGGAATAATTGGCCACAACATGGAGGAGGTTCAATTGGAATGACAGGAAGAGGAATCAATCTATCTATCTATCTATCTATCTATCTATCTATCTATCTATCTATCTATCTATCGTTCTATCGTTCTATCGTTCTATCTATCAGTTGGATCTGTGTGTCTGTGTCTCTTCGTTAGTGTATAGATGGCTTCATTAGATGGACTGTTTCTCATCTGGATTTCACTGGAGCTGCAGTTTGTTCCTCTAATATTCACCCCGAATCAGCTTCTCTGTCTCTCTCTCTCTGAGATCAATTACTAACTGGTTTCTGGGTTTCTCCAGTAATTGTCTCTCAGAGTGTGTGTTGAAGGACAGATGGAGGCTCTCAGGCTGTTTTCTCACCACATACTCCTGTGTTTGTGTGTGTTTCGGCTCTGATAAAGACCTTGGGTTCTGAGGTGTGTGTGTGTGTGTCTTCTCCTCCTCTGATAAAGTCTCTCTCTGTATTGTGGTGTGTGTGTCAGCAGTACGGTGTTTGTGAAGGTGTGCGGTGATTAATCTGTGTGTTGGTGTCTGGAGGGGACGGCAATTAATTTCACCCTGCGTGGGAGGAAACTCTTTCAGCCCTCAAGACACACACACACACACACACACACACACACACACTTCTGTGTTCTCCAGTTTCAGTTTCAGAAACGAGGGCATCATTATGAAGAATAAAAGTGAAGCAGGTCAGATTCTCAGAGTTTTATACTCTGTTAGTTACCACAAACCTTGATTCAATAAAAAGTGACACCATTGGTGGATATTTGTTACCCTGGACCACAAAACAAGTCATAAGGGTCAATTTTTTGAAATTGAGATTTGTACATCATCTGAAAGCTGAATAAATAATCTTTCCATTGATGTATGGTTTGTTAGGATAGGACAATATTTGGCTGAGATACAACTATTTGAAAATCTGGAATCTGAGGGTGCAAAAAAATCTAAATATTGAGAAAATCACCTTTAAAGTTGTCCAGATGAAGTTCTTAGCAATGCATATTACTAATCAAAAATTAAGTTTTGATATAGTCTGAGTACCATGGGTGCAGCAGGTGCAATGATATTACGCAGCGCCTGAAAGTAGTCCCCAGCTATATCATAACTAGTTACCTAGCTACTTTCAGGCGCTGCGTAATATCATTGTGTCTGCTGCACCCGTGGTACGGCAGCAAAGTTCCTTGATTATTACGCTGGAATGAGAGTATAGTTCCTAGCCATATTGGCCTAGAAAATCGCAACTTTTCAATTTCTGTCGGTCTTAGTACACGATGTAACTACAGAAGAGTCAAGTTTTAAATAGGAAAATTATCGAAACTCTTTGGTCATTTTTGAGCGAGATGCTAATGGTCTAATCCGATTCAATGAACTATGCTAAGCTAAGCTAAAAGTGCCACCGCCAGACCCGGAGATCGGCTGAACGGATTCAAAAGCGGTAAAACTCAACTGTTTAACTCTTGGGGAGTTGTAAAATGAGTCTATTTCCAAAAAAAAGTGGAGTATTCCTTTAAGAATCTTCAGATGTTTGTGCTGGAAAACAGAAATCCTGAGGTAGAGCAGCACTTTCTGCTGCTTGTCTGTCTGTAGTTTGTGATATCTGTCGTTTATTTGACGCCGTGTCTCTGATCGTTACTTCTTTCAGGTGTCAGTGTGGGTGTGTTTGGCTTTCTAGGAGCCGTCCCGATCGCTGGCCCTCACTCATGGGTGATGAACAGCCCGCTCTGCTGCTCCTGGGTGGGCCGATACGCTCCATTAATCTCAGACTGACGCTTCTGTGCTGTAGGTCACTTACTAGTGAGCATCTGGGCATCTCTGTAATCTTTCTCAAGTCAATTAGAACGGAACTGTACTGTTTCTGTCTGAATGCAAGATGATCCTCTCACTGATGAAATGTTCAACATTGAGCGCAACAGTCGCTTCTAGAAGCAAAAATCCTATTCATTTTCTCATTAGGGGAGCTGATTTTTAATGATAACTTATAAACCTTTAAAGACAGAGCTACTATAAGCTGTGAGATTTGTAAAAGTCATAAACCCGCATTATTTCAACTTACTATTTAAATCGTGTTTAATTGCTGGTGAAGAACTAGATCACCGATCCACAGAATTGCAACAAGCAGAATAGGCCAAAAGAACTGATTCTGATGTACTCTTAGTCTGCTTGTAGTCTGTGTAATCTGACTACTTTAAATGAAGGACTGAAGGAATGACGAGAAACCAAATTTCATGACAAAATGCCATTACACTTGTTTCAGTGAGTTCTGTCATTATTTACTCACTAAAGCCATCTGACTTTCTTTCTGTCTTTTTTAACACAAAGTTTTAAGGGGCTCAGTGTTGGGGGTAACACATTACAAGTAACGTGAGCTACATAATCAGATTACTTTTTTAAGTAACTAGTAAAGTAACGTGTTACTTTTTAATTTAGAAGGAAATATCTGAGTTACTTTTTCAAGTAAGTAATGTCAGTTACTTTGTTTCCCATGTATTGACTGACAGCTTTGGTGTTGCCATGCTGTTTGAACATGATCTTACTGTAGTTCTAGACAAAATGTCAACATGGATTTACTCATATTCAGATTCAATTATTCCTTAAAATGAATAAAAACAGTCAAATGCAAACTCAGAATATGACACAAACCTGCAATAATTAAATGTTAAATAAGACAAATATCATTTATGTATTTAATCCCATTTTATTAACCAATGTCTTTTCTATTGACCTACAATGATCCAATTTAACCATACCAAGCAAAAATGACACATTTGTGTTTCATTTTAGTTATTGCTGAGTAGTGTTGAACTTTCTTCTCCTGCGTCATATTCTTCATGTGATTTGTTTGAGCTGCGCCCTCTACTGTACAGACATGAATTTACATTTCCTTCAGCCTGAGGCGGATTCATTTCACTTTTGTTGTGAAAGGGCTTTTACATTTATAAAAGAAGGACTTTTTATATTAAAAACAAACCAGCAAGACCTGCCCAGATTTAAAAAGTAACACAAAAGTAACGTAATGCATTAAATTCCATAAAAAGTAGCTAAGTAACGTAATTAGTTATGTTTTCAGGGAGTAACACAATATTGTAATGCATTACTTTTAAAAGTAATTTTCCCCAACACTGGCCCTTCTCATGCACATATTAGCAGTAAATGGTGACCACCTTCATGCTTTGGGGAATGAGGCAAGAGTATACTATAATCCCATGCGACTCATGCCATATACTCCAGGTGTTCTGAAGGCATACAGTAGGGTTTGGTATAAAAAAAAAAAATTTGTGGCAAAAATCTTGAACTTGGCCATTGCTCTCATTCAGTGCCTTCAAAACACTTGGAATTGTGTGTGGTTTTATGATAGTTTTGCATCCCTTTTAAAAAACTTTTCTTTTTACAGAAAAAAAGGTCATACAGCTTTAAAACAATAGTGGACAGGAGTGAATGAATAATACGGGAACTGTTTCTTTAAAGAATCTAATAATGTTTAACTTGACAGATAAATACACAGACAGAAAAGCATAGGTAGATAGATAGATAGATAGATAGATAGATAGATAGATAGATTTTTTTTGGGGGGGGGGGGGGGGATTATAGAAATCAATACTTTTTTTATTTAGCAAGGATGCTTTGAATTGATCAAAAGTAATGAAAAAGACATTTGTAATGTTACAAAAGATTTCTATTTCAGACAATTATAATTTCACAACCGCAAACAATACAGTTGAGATCTCATGACAGAATTTAAGCCGAACATCTTTTATCGTCAACGATATTGTATGTTGATATAGTCACAGTTATTAAAAAGCTCATCAACAAACATTTTTTTATCATAGTTTTTATTGACAAAATTAACACTAGTTCCTGCTGTGATTGTGAATGATTCATCAGTTCACAACTCTGGACTGTACAGAATTTAAAACTAGAGAATTGAATTCACATTTAATTTGTGAATGTGAAATGTTAATATCACTTTCAGTTTTGGATCTTCTTTAGAAGTTCTTTTCATTTTTAGGCTTGTAAAGCGATTCCTTTGATTAACTGAAAATTGCCAACTCAAAAGAGTCATTTGTTAGTGAATCAAACGTCACATGAGCATCTCTTGAGTTCTGAGCCGTTCCTGCATCCTGGACACGAAACAAACATGCTGATTCTCTGCTAACAAGCTTCATCTTCATGAAGAGAGCTGAAGTGTGAGAAGGTGGTCTGTGTTAGTGTGTGTCTGTTCAGGATTCAGCCAAGAGGATTGTTTGTGAGCACTGGCTCTGGGACGCCTCAGATTTTAATGATGTTTATGACGCCGCAGTCACCTGTTTTATTTTCATGAAGACTCTCTCTTGTGCTTTGGTCCTCGTTGGCTATTGCTGGCAGGAGCGTTAAGACAACAATTAAAAGCAAATCAGTGCATGTAGGAACGTCTGAGAGGACATGAGGAAGAGGAAACTCACGCCATCAGCTCATTAAAGCTGCATTCAACCACCTTCAGAAGCTCAGCTCAGCAAACAGCCGCAGGAGCAACAGATGACCTTTGACCTCCAGTCACTGCACACGTGAACACACGACTGATGGAGCTTCTCACATTCACAGGATATTTTCATCTAACGCTGTTTTTTCACTTCTTCCCATATGTCGACGTTAGTCTCTGCTTTCTCAACATTTTTCTCACTTTATTTGCATTGTTTTCTTGCCTTCACATTTGATACAGCAGACCATTCTATTTTAATTCATACGTTGAAAACATGGGAAGGCGTTTCGGGGACGGCGTTGGATTGGTTTGTGTCTTATTTGTCAAGCAGGACATTTGTAGTGTCAGTTGGAGATGAAGTATCCCAACGTTCTGAAATTGTATGTGGAGTTCCGCAGGGATCTCTGTTAGGACCAATTTTGTTTTCAATTTACATGCTTCCATTAGGTGCTGTAATCCGAAAACATAATATAATTTTTTACTGTTATGCAGATGACTTAGTTATACTTATCTTTGAGTTCCAAGGATCTGAATAGTCTTGATGTACTTCAAGCATGTTTAATAGATATAAAAAAAAATTGGATGACTTTAAACTTTCTGCAGTTAAATACTGAAAAAAAACAAAATTGTGATAATTGGTCAGAGCTTGAGTAAAAATCAGATTTAGCTTGCACTAAATAGGGTTTTTCCGAATAATAAGCAGGTAGTAAGAAATTTGGGTGTTTGTTTTGATACTAATTTACATTTTGAATTTCATGTCAAGAAGTTGGTTCAGACTTGTTTTTATCAGTTAAGAAATATTTCTAAGTTGAGACGGTTTTTAAACTTGAATGATAGAGAGAAACTTATTCATTCTTTTATTTATTCACATCTTGATTATTGTAATGCCTTGTTTTCTTCTTTGAATCATCGTAATTTTTCGCATTATCGCAACTGAAAACGTACTTGTATAGACGTGCTTTACTATTTTGTAGGGCTGTTGTCAAGTCCACCTTTGTCGAGTCAAAGACCAGGACTATCGAGTCCGAGTCAAGACCGAGTCCAAAGAGGTTCGAGTCCAAGTCAAGTCCAAGTCCAAATGAGACAGTCAAAACAGAGAAAGAAAAAAGGAATCAAAACCACTTACTTAACTATTGATAATTTATGTGATACGAGAGACAGCATATCTTCTATTTTAAGATAATCATTTTGCATTATTATTTGTAATTATCTAAAAGCATGTGCAGCAACACTGGAGGATCAAATTAGGCTATTTTATTTACTTTAGGTTTAGCAATTTCACTAAAGTCACATAAGCTGAAGAGCAAATTCACATTTTCAGCATTTTTATTAAAGTTTAACAATCACATTCTGGGCTGCCAATGGAAAATATTACAAATAACAAGCAACATAAGTGTAAAAAAAAAAAAAAATCAACATGTTCCCCTTCTTGAACTTGTTACTTGTTCTAAAGCAGAGTGTCCAAACTCAGTCCTGGAGGGCCGGTGTCCTGCAGAGTTTAGCTCCAACTTGCCTCAAAACACCTGCCTGAAAGTTTCTAGTATACTTAGATTAGCTGTTTCAGGTGTGTTTGATAAGGGTTGGAGCTGAACACTGCAGGACACCAGCCCTCCAGGACCAAGTTTCGAGACCCCTGTCCTAAAGAAACCATAGTACAATGTAACCCTCCCAAGCAAGGCTGTGTAGCATATAAACACCTTCAGTTCTGTGTGTCTGTGTGTGTGGCCGCGCATGCATTTGTTTGCTGTTTGCCTTTGGCCATATAATATAGGTACTATATAATATATATCCCCCCAGGATAGGGGGATATGGACAGTGTTACAGGTGTTAAGCTGTGGCCATTTTTAATAGTAGAAATAAAAATCATTTAGTTCAGTTAGAGAACAGACAATTAAAGAATGAAAAATTAAAGAAATTAAAAATTGGAAGGTTTTTTATTATTATTTATTTCTAGGGCTGGGTGATATGGCAAAAAAATAAAATCTTGATTTTCTCAGAAAATTTGACCAATTCTCAATTTTGTACGATTTTAACTAGTCAACTTGAAAATAAATCTACAACATGATTCAAGCAACTTTTTCTTTATTAACCCTCTTCTTAAAGAAAATTCTATTCTAAGTGCACCACACATGAAGTTGTCATCATGATGTAAATGTTAAACAAATCACTAAATAGCTTTGCAGAAAAGATGCATGAACTACAACTACATCTTGTACAAACTTTTCTTATGCATATTATATGTTTAGAAATAATATAAGAAAAATGCTTTAAAAGATTCTCAAGTAATTCAAAATCAAAATGAATGAAGGTATAACACCAGTAGACTATTATTAACTATAAATGTTCTGTAAAAACAATGAACAGCAGTTTTCAGCCTGTCACCATGATGCAAACATGAAATATCAGACATACAGTAGTAGTTCTTCACAGGTTTTTTATTCGATTAAGCTGCTTTTCCATTGTTTTTTCTATGTAAACATGGGCGCGTTTGACTGTTGCGCTCGCGTCTCTTGCAGCATCTCGTACACGAAACTGCATTCTAAAAACGCGGCGCTCTAGTTATTAAAAGATGTTTAACTCCCATCTTCTTGCATTCTTTCCTATTCCACTGCCTGCGTTGCATCTTTGTCAACACAAAAGCGCATTCTGTGTGAATGGCCAGCCCGATTCATACATATTTTATGAGGTGGCTAATTCGTACGAATTCGTACGACCTCACTCGTACAAATTCATACGATTTTTGCTAAATCGTACGTATTTTACGAGTTGCCAATTCGTATGAATTTGTACGAATGACCTACACCTAACCCCCCTCCTAAACCTACCCGTCACTGGGGTTTAGACAAATCATACAAAATGGTACGAGTGAGGTCATACGAATTAGCCACCTTGTAAAATATGTACGAATTGGTCGTGAGATAGCATTGGAATGGCACCTAGAGAACATCACACGTGAGCGGTTAATCATGTGCGCCCTCATGTGGTTGGATCGTTCTTTTCTCTTTACTGTTATTGTCAAAGTGTTTGTAATATTAATATTATTATAATTCTAGCGTTTGGTAATATTTCTATTCAAAATCGTGATTCCTCGATTTATAAAAAATAAAATTGTGGCAAAACAGTAAATTTGAATTAATCGATCAAATCTGAAAACTCGCCCAGCCATAGCCACAGTGTTTTTACTTTATTTCAAATTTTTGTGTAATTTATTTATTTTATTTTACATCAAGGTGTATTCCATGCCTCCAGGCTTTATTCGTTTTGCTCTTATTCTTTCTGTTTCTTATTCATTTGGTTCCACAGCGTTTGCTGATTTTCATGGGTTTTATTTATTTATTTATTTTTTACATTTAAACATTTTGTAAGTTTGTTATTTTATATTAGGCTTATAGCATGGTAATTGTGTATTAGTTAATAAAAGTCCCATGTTTATTGCAGAAAATTTGTCATTGTAAGTTATAGATAAGCAATTGACGTGGAATTGCGCTATTGAAAGTGAAAGTAAAATGCGCACGGGCATTTATAAGCTATTTAAAAGCGAAGGAAAGTGAGGTGGAAGAGAGGGAAAATGCCAACGAACTTTGTAAAACCAAACTGTATTATGAAAGTCGCCGACATTATGTCTGTGGCCAAAATAAAAATGATTTATGCCTCCGTGCAGCGCACACACTTGGAACAAGGTATATGACGCAGCCTTGCATTTACCAGGCGACCAATGGCAATGCCCATTCTAGATGGATTGTGAATTAAACCAATTACATTACCCATTTTCCGAACAAGCGAGCCAGATTAATGGTTTTGTTTTGAAAGAGAAAAAAAAAGCATATATAGATGGACTTGGTCAAGACCAACTAGAACATTTGGCGAGTACAATGTCGAAGTCCGAGTCAAGTCCGAGACGATAGAAAAACGTCTCGAGTCCGGACTCAAGTACTACAGCCCTAGTATTTTGTGATGTCTTTTGTGTATTTTGGGTTTGGTGTCTGGTGAAGCGTGTGATCTGCTCTCACTGCAGTCTGATGGAAAGGTCAGCGTATCTGTGACAGACGCGACGAGAGAGCCGCTATCCAGACTGAAAACAATATACAGTGGGTACGGAAAGTATTCAGACCCCCTTAAATTTTTCACTCTTTGTTATATTGCAACCATTTGCTAAAATCATTTAAGTTCTTTTTTTTTTTCCTGATTAATGTACACACAGCACCCCATATTGATAGAAAAACACAGAATTGTTGACATTTTTTGCAGATTTATTAAAAAAGAAAAACTGAAATATCACATGGTCCTAAGTATTCAGACCCTTTGCTCAGTATTTAGTAGAAGCACTCTTTTGCCCTAATACAGCCATGAGTCTTTTTGGGAAAGATGCAACAAGTTTTTCACACCTGGATTTGGGGATCCTCTGCCATTCCTCCTTGCAGATCCTTTCCAGTTCTGTCAGGTTGGATGGTAAACGTTGGTGGACAGCCATTTTTAGGTCTCTCCAGAGATGCTCAATTGGGTTTAAGTCAGGGCTCTGGCTGGGCCATTCAAGAACAGTCACGGAGTTGTTGTGAAGCCACTCCTTCATTATTTTAGCTGTGTGCTTAGGGTCATTGTCTTGTTGGAAGGTAAACCTTCGGCCCAGTCTGAGGTCCTGAGCACTCTGGAGAAGGTTTTCGTCCAGGATATCCCTGTACTTGGCCACATTCTTCTTTCCCTCGATTGCAACCAGTCGTCCTGTCCCTGCAGCTGAAAAACACCCCCACAGCATGATGCTGCCACCACCATGCTTCACTGTTGGGACTGTATTGGACAGGTGATGAGCAGTGCCTGGTTTTCTCCACACATACCGCTTAGAATTAAAGCCAAAAAGTTCTATCTTGGTCTCATCAGACCAGAGAATCTTATTTCTCACCATCTTGGAGTCCTTCATGCGGGCTTTCATGTGTCTTGCACTGAGGAGAGGCTTCCGTCGGGCCACTCTGCCATAAAGCCCCGACTGGTGGATGGCTGCAGTGATGGTTGACTTTCTACAACTTTCTCCCATCTCACGACTGCATCTCTGGAGCTCAGCCACAGTGATCTTTGGGTTCTTCTTTACCTCTCTCACCAAGGCTCTTCTCCCCCGATAGCTCAGTTTGGCCGGACGGCCAGCTCTAGGAAGGGTTCTGGTCGTCCCAAACGTCTTCCATTTAAGGATTATGGAGGCCACTGTGCTCTTAGGAACCTTAAGTGCAGCAGAAATTTTTTTGTAACCTTGGCCAGATCTGTGCCGTGCCACAATTCTGTCTCTGAGCTCTTCAGGCAGTTCCTTTGACCTCATGATTCTCATTTGCTCTGACATGCACTGTGAGCTGTAAGGTCTTATATAGACAGGTGTGTGGCTTTATATAGGCAGGTGTGGGGAAGTCGTGGCCTAATGGTTAGAGAGTTGGGCTTGTAACCTGAAGGTTGCCGGTTCGATTCTCACACCGGCAGGAATTGAAGGTGGGGATTGTGAATGAACAGCACTCTCTCTGCCTTCGATACCATGACTGAGGTGCCCTTGAGCAAGGCACCGAACCCCCAATTGCTCCCCGGGCTCTGGAGCAATGGCTGCCCACTGCTCCGGGTGTGTGTTCACGGTGTGTGTGTGTGCGTGTTTGTTCACTATTCACTGCTGTGTGTGTGCACTTGGATGGTTTAAATGCAGAGCACCAATTTCGAGTATGGGTCACCGTACTTGACAATACGTCACAACTTTCTTTCTTCTTTTTCTTTCTTTCCTAATCAAGTCCAATCAGTATAATCAAACACAGCTGGACTCAAATGAAGGTGTAGGACCATCTCAAGGAAGAGATGAAAGAAATGGAAATGGAAATGGAAATCAGAAGAAATGGACAGCACCTGAGTTAAATATATGAGTGTCACAGCAAAGGGTCTGAATACTTAGGACCATGTGATATTTCAGTTTTTCTTTTTTAATAAATCTGCAAACATGTCAACAATTCTGTGTTTTTCTGTCAATATGGGGTGCTGTGTGTACATTAATGAGGAAAAAACTGAACTTAAATGATTTTAGCAAATGGCTTCAATATAACAAAAAGTGAAAAATTTAAGGGGGTCTGAATACTTTCCGTACCCACTGTATATCAGCAGAAATCAGATGTGATTCCCCTCACAGTCGAGTTTGATGTGCTTTATATTCCTGGAAATGGAAGTGTGTGTTTGCTGGATTCAGAGATTCAGAGCTGGATTGATTGGCTGTAAATCTCAGCAGAGCCCAATTACTCTGCAGACGTTACAGCAGTGAAACTGCATGTGGCTGTCGGCCATCTTGGATCTCAGAGCGTCTGCCTCACTGTCACACGACAGAGCCAATCAAACACAGAACCAATCAGAGCCACCGCTTTAATTGGCTACTGTGAGCCAGAGCAGCTTTGAGTTTGGACTTCAGTGTGAAATGAGAGCGGTGCAGTTATGATCCTCTCACACACACACTTATCTTACTGTATCTGCTGAGTGTTTTAATAGGGACATAGTTCAAGTGTTCGTCTGACAGATACACACACTCGCAGTGATGGTGTGTGGAGTTTAAAGGAAAACGCCACCGTTTTTCCATATTCCAATATGTTTTTCCCTCAACTTAGACGAGTTGATACGTACCTCTCCCATCTCAGTGCGTGCACTTAATCGCTCTAGCGCACGGTGCCACTATGTTAGCGTTTAGCTTAGCACCATTCATTCCTTAGGATCCAAACAGAGATGAATTTAGAAGCTACCAAACACTTCCATGTTTTCCCTATTTAAAGACGGTTACATGAGTAGTTACACGAGTAAGTATGGTGACACAAAATAAAACGGGGCAATTTTCTAAGCGGATAAAAAATGATAACTATAATGTATGGCGGAAGAGCACTTCACAGCACTTCGACCTCGGTGCAGTAATATTGGTTCTATTGATGGAAGTTAGAGGGAGAGGGAGAAGGAGTGATGATATTACTGCACCGAGGTCGAAGTGCTGCGAAGTGCTCTTCTACCATACATTATAGTTATCATTTTTAACTCATGGAAATTACTAAAGTAGTCCAACCTGTTCATTAGAAGGGGGTGACCCAATACTTTTGGCAATATAGTGTATTTCTTGTGTCTCTGAGGCGAGAATTCGTGGAGATTCATGTTGTTTTATTTTGTTTATGTTGTTGTCTGTGAAGAGAGGTGACAGAGACAGAGACGGCAGAGAACACACCCTGTTTATTTTCTTTATTGTAGAAAAGCACATTATTTTGTTGTTATTAAAAGTAACCCATGCCATTATACAAATTTTGTCCCCGTAAACCACAAAAACCAGTACACACACACACACATACACACTCTCTCATACACACATACACACACACACACACACACACACACAGACACACTCTCTCATACACACACACACACACACACTCTCTCTCTCACACACAATTCAGAAACAGGCTGAATTGAGAACAGCACACTACCATACTAAGCCTGCAGTATCTTTATATGGATACTTGCTTTTTTATGCTCTTCCCTCACTAACTTCCCTCAGTCTCATCGACTCAGATGTGCGTCACTGAGAAACTAGTAATTGTAGTGTGTTCATTCTGAATGATCAGCATCTCTCAGCCGGACTCATCAGCCAATAGGAGAAGAGCTGCACATGTGACCTGACTGCAGGACCCGCGGGGTGTCCGGAGCTGCTGCCTGTGTCCAGCAGTGACCGTCACCCTTCAGCGGAACACATGAACCTGACCACTGTAATTAAACCAACCCGCTCAGAACAGCAGATAATGAGACACAAACCAGCAGTCTATATCTGCTTCTTCATGAGAGTTTCAGGACAGTATAAAAGAAATAACAGTAACCAACTCATTTATTCATGATGCAGTGCATACTGGGAACTCACAAATCCGTAACATATCAGCAATACTGTCCAATATGTAACAATATGTAGTTCTTTGTTTTGGGTTTATTTCTTATGCACATTTCTTATATCTCTAAAGTATATTCCCATTCATATTTACATTTTAGCATACCAGGGAGACTAGGAGCATGAAATTGCCCAGCTATGACTTACTCTTCCACAGGATTATTAATATAAAGAAAACAAAGGCCAAATTCCCTTAATCATCCATCACAAGGAGTAAAACCAAACAATATATTTCTGATGTGCAGAACAAGATTGTTGAGCTTCACAAAATATAAATTTGCTGTAAGACAAAAGCTAAAGCATTGAAAGTCCACATTTCCACCATCGGGGTAATAATTAAGGGGTTCCAATCAACTAAAGATCTATCTATCTATCTATCTATCTATCTATCTATCTATCTATCTATCTATCTATCTATCTATCTATCTGTCTATCTGTCTATCTATCTATCTGTCTATCTGTCTGTCTGTCTGTCTATCTATCTATCCGTCTATCCGTCTGTCTGTCTGTCTATCTATCTATCCGTCTATCCGTCTGTCTGTTTGTCTATCTATCTATCTATCGATCTATCTATCTATCTATCTATCTATCTATCTATCTGTCTATCTGTCTGTCTGTCTGTCTATCTATCTGTCTGTCTGTCTGTCTGTCTGTCTGTATGTCTGTCTATCTGTCTGTCTGTCTGTCTGTCTGTCTGTCTGTCTATCTATCTATCTGTCTATCCGTCTGTCTGTTTGTCTATCTATCTATCTATCTATCTATCTATATATCTATCTATCTATCTATCTATCTATCTATCTGTCTATCTGTCTATCTATCTATCTGTCTATCTGTCTGTCTGTCTATCTATCTATCTGTCTATCTATCTATCTATATATCTATCTATCTATCTATCTATCTATCTGTCTATCTGTCTATCTATCTATCTGTCTATCTGTCTGTCTGTCTATCTATCTATCCGTCTGTCTGTTTGTCTATCTATCTATCTATCTATCTATCTATCTATATATCTATCTATCTATCTATCTATCTATCTATCTGTCTATCTGTCTATCTATCTATCTGTCTATCTGTCTGTCTGTCTATCTATCTATCCGTCTGTCTGTTTGTCTATCTATCTATCCGTCTATCCATCTGTCTGTTTGTCTATCTATCTATCTATCTATCTATCTATCTATCTATCTATCTATCTATCTATCTATCTATCTATCTATCTGTCTATCTGTCTGTCTATCTGTCTGTCTGTCTGTCTATCTATCTGTCTGTCTGTCTGTATGTCTGTCTATCTGTCTGTCTGTCTGTCTGTCTGTATGTCTGTCTGTCTATCTGTCTATCTGTCTGTCTTTCATGTGTTCTATCTATCTGTCTGTCTGACTCTATCCGTCTCTGTCTCCAGCTCTTCTCTCTGTGGTGGTATTTGTTCAGATGAAACTCAGCAGTTAATTATCTAATTAAAGTCGTCTATCATTAGCTTACAGCATTGAGAACATTAATTAAAAGATGAGTGATCAGACAGAGAAAAATAAAGTTCTTCAACAGAATCAAATACAGATTGTTTCAGTGAACGCAAGACTGTGTTATTATAGTCTCACTGACATACTGTTAGAGTTTATTAATATTTTCAATTTATAGATATTTTGAAGTTTTTATTTTTGTACTTTTTTTACTTTTTTTATTTTTGTACTTTTTTTTTATTTTTGTACTTTTTTTATTTTAAACTAAGACATTTGTCTTAGTTTAAAATATTTTATTATTTTTTTAAATATTACTTTTTCAGTTTTTGTTTTAGTACATCAAGATCAGTACATCATGACAAATGTTGCCTTGCAAACAACCTGAAATAAAATGTTTATTATTTTATTTTATGTTAAAATTTATTTTATTTATTTATTTTTTAGTTTTAGTAAAGTATAATAACCCTGACGCATGAAAATCACATGCATGAATGTTGAGCTGCAGCTTGAAATGAGATCTGCAGTGTTTGTGTTGGTCTGGAGTCGTTCTAATCAACTCATTTACATAGTTAAATAAACCCTGTGTGTGTGTGTGTGTGTGTGTGTGTGTGTGTGAACAGACTGTGATTTATCCATGTTTACACAGATCAACAGAGAGAATGGCACAAAACAGAAGGACAAATGAAGGACACACACACACACACATGCTCTCTCTCTCTCTCACACACGTTCCTGACTGTGATGATTGACATGTAGTGGGCGTGGCTTCATGAGGTCAGAGATCAGGCGGGTTTCATCACTTCATCTTTCGTCGTGTTTTCTGAGCGTGTGTTAGCTAACGTTCACACAGCGGATCAGACACATTTATAAAGCATCAGAGCAGCTGCTGCAGCATGTGTCGCACTTTAACCTCCGGCTGAGAAACACACATCCATCTGAGAGAGAGAATGACTAATACACACTGAACTATCACACTGCTGATGTTAACAGATGTTTATTCCCAGAATATAAGTTGCATTTTTTTTATCATCTGAGATGTGCTGAGACTAATATAATGCAATTAATGTCAAGCACACAAACATACACTAGTGTTTTCCCTCTGACGTTCAGTCCACTGTTGGTCAGTCTGACCCGCGTGACCAGATGATGCTCGTTCAATGCTACAGAACTAGCAGAAAACAGTGAGTTTAACCATGAAGAGTAATGACTGAGCTTTATTATTATTATTATTATTATTATTATTATTAATATTATTAGTGTTATTATGTGGATAAATAAATATTTTGGTTAACACTTTAGTTTATGGACCAATTTTCACTGTTAACTTGTTACTTATTAGGATGCATATTACTAACATATTGGCTGTTTATTAGTACTTATAAAGCACATATTTATGCCTTATTCTACATGAGCATAGTTTAGATCCCTTAATCCTTAAACCCCAGACCTAAACTTAACTACTACCTTACTAACAATTAATAAGCAGCAAATGACGAGTTTATTGAGGGAAAACACTTAGTTAATAGTTAATAGTGTGAATTGGTCCCTAAACTAAAGTGTGACCATATTTCATAAGACATCAAGGCTTGTTTTCAGAAAATGTGATGTTCTTTCTCAGTATTCAGTCTCGTCTTCCAGTGTAAATATCATAAGTTTCATAAATCAAGATACATTTACTTGAGATTTAAAATAACAAGAAAAAAGAAGTCTTGTTTTCTGAGAAACTTGATCAAAATAAAGTGAGTTTATGCATAAAACAGCAGAATCTCTGTCAGTGAGGTCAGAAAAAATCAACTTGTTTTCCTTCTGAATTAAGTTTATTTTTCTCATCACTTCATTTGGATCAATTTCTCAGAAAATAAGACATTTATTATTTGTAATGGAAAACAAGACAAACATTTTTAGGAAGAAGTAGTTTTGACTGTCAATCCAACAAGACAAAATGCATTTACTGTATATAATTATATATACTTATTTATAATATACATATATTTTGTTTTGTTGGATTGTCTGATGTTTTTCATGTTTGTAACCATAAACTTCATTCCAGATGCTTCGTCTGAAATCAGCTCTGAATATCTGATGTTTATATGTTAATATGTTTCTGCTGTAAAGATCTCTCGTTTTAACCAAAGCAGCACAGGGATGCTCGTTAGGAAATTATTTTTGGAGCACTTTCATGGACGTCCATTGATCACACAGATATATCTGGCTGCTGGTGTGTTTGCTGTGTATGAATTCATATGTTTGTCATATAAATAAATGAGTTTCATCACAGAACGGCATGACGTAGCACGAACGCAACGCTCAGCGCTTCAGGAAAGAGCCTCCATTGATTCACTGAGAGCCCACACACTCACTCTCTCACACACACACACACACACACACACACACACATACATGTATGAATCACTCACATCCACTTCCTGATTCCTCTCACAATCACATCAACACACACACACATACACACACAAGCCACAAACCTTTCGCTAACGTTCCCATTTAGCTTTTTTTTTTTTAATGTTCATTAGGTTTTTTATTTTTTTCAACTGCTTACATTTTCAAATCTTTGCCTCTTTTTTTTCAGAACTTTACACACAAATCGAAGAATCGCACATGCAAAATGCCTCACATCTCTTTCAAAATGATGCACTGCGTTCAAAATATCACAAACACATCTCAAAAGCAAACATTTGTCTTACGCTGCAATAACCTTTGCCATAATATTATATTTTTGGATATATCATATATACACCATTATTCAAAACCTAAAGCTCTTCTTTCATGAACTTCTGTGTACATTTCTGTACAAGATTGAAAGTAATTGGCAGAGAGATGTTGAAAAATTCACGAAAGCAAGATTGAAACCAAACTTTTTTTACTGTAAGTATTTGTGGTTGTGAATACAGTATTTCACAGTGCGAAAGAACAAAAATACATCAACCATGTGTATTTGTGTAGGTGTGTATTTATAGGCCTATTCTAAGGCCATGATTGATTGGTGTTAAGTAAAGCAATGAGTGTTCGCAATTAGTGTGGCATTTTGATTGGTTGTGTTTGAAAAAGGAAATCAAGATTCTTCCTGTTGGATTCTTGTGTGTTACATAGAGAATTGTGCTTTGTGTTTTGCAAAAAGTGCTTTATGAAACTGAAGACTGAGTCAAAGGCCGAGAATTAGCGTATAGCGGTTTTGCAGATTTGGTGTGTGCCTCTGGTGTTTGAGTGTCAGGTTTCAGAAATTGTGTGACAAGTAAAGATTTTGTGTGTAAGCAGTTGAAAAAAACTGTAAATGTTCAAAATATCCAATTTTTTTAAATGTTTACAGATGTTTTTCTTGGTGATACAAATGTTACAGGAACATTCTGTTTGATCATTTTGCAACATTATGGGAACGTTAGTTTTGAATGTTCTCTGAAGCAAGTAGTAACATTCCAGCAGCGTTAGATGGAGATCCAGCTCAATCCGTCTCGTCTCTGTAAGGATTCTTCCAGAACACTGAAGACTCGTATCTGGTTGAATGTGTTGGTTGTTTTGGCAGCAGTTCCTCCAGCATTTGCATTATTTATTTTATGTTCAGTGCTCTGTCAGTTTGCTGTCAGCACCGCAGTGTGTTTGTTGGGCTCTCTGTGACAGTAAACATTTGTTTGTATGAACATCCATCTTGGCCTGATGATCCAGATGATGCAGCGTTTCACTGTGTAAAAACTAATGCACATTTACAGTGATGCACTTACAGTCTGTCAGGTGTCCAGGGCCACAAAAGAACAAACAATATTGATTTTTATTTTATATTTTCATCATTTTTGTTTTATTTTGCCTTATTTTATTTTTGTATTTTGTGTGTGTGTCAGGAGCGCGGGAGGGTCGGCGTGATCTTTAACGTGGGGACAGACGATATTGTCATCGAGGAGAGCGGCGTGATGATCAGCGATGGGAAGTATCATGTGGTCAGATTCACACGGAGCGGCGGGAACGCCACGCTACAGGTGGACAATCTCCCCGTTCTGGAACGCTTCCCTTCAGGTGAGACGCACTCACACACACACACACACACACACACACACGCACACACACACACACAATCATGACAGACAGACACGTGTCGTTCTGTCTCTCTCTGAGGAAGACGTTTTCTGTGATAAATCACCATCTTAAACCGTTTTAATGATTCAAGACATCACACCAAACCTGTTTTTGTTTGAGGATCTGTTTATTGACACTTATTGCTGGTTAAATCAGAGTTACATGTCAGAAAGTTTAGATTCAGTGTGATTTTTTTTACTTGTTTTTTTGTATTTGTATTTGTATTTAAATTTATATTTGTGACCTGTGCTGGCAAAATGTGTCACAATGAGCAAATATTCAAAATATATGATTTATTGGAATCGGACAAAAAATGACTGAGCTACACCCGTTTGAAGTCAATAAAGTCAGCAAAGACCATTTTGAGAAAAACTGATTAAAAGTTTTCTGAAGGTTCCAAAGCAAAATCACCTAGCAACATTAATTCTTTCCCCCCATTTCTTATCTTAATAATCATTACTAGATTGATTATCACAATCTAGCTATTTTTTTTTTTTATCTTTGTTGTTATTAATAAGAACCAATGCAAAAAAAAAAGAATAAATACAAGAAAGCAACAAGTGTATAGTTTATTACTTTTTTCATTTTACATCTAAACAAAAGCATTCAAGTAAGAAAAACAAATAATCAAATGTAAAAATCACTTTAGTGTGTTCATTACAAATAAATAGATTACAAAGCAGTTCAATCAAGAGCATGTGAGCAGAGTGACTCCCTCTTTTCTTTTATTGTTAGATTAACATTAATGTGACAGACGGCCTATATTAAAATGCCTATATTATGAGTAATGAAATGTTCATATTTTTGTTTTGGGAGTCCCCAACAACAGGTTGACATGCATGCAAGGTCAAAAAACACTTTCATTGTCTTATGATATGCATTTATTTTTACCTTACTTTCATAACGACTCCCAAACGATTCGTTTAACGATTAATTTTTCCAAACCCCTCCTTTTGCGTGACGCTAATCTGCGGTGATTGGTCAATTGGTCTCATTTTCATTTCATGTTTGTGAACGCAGTGCTGCTTTGTGTACAGCGTTACCGGGGAAACCGCTCCAAAAGCAGCACCTACTGGCAAAGAAGGAATTTGCATTTTCATTCAGACCAACAAGTGAGTGGGCGATATGCTAATGTTTCATTCTGACGTCAACATGAAACGGCTTGGGATTCGTTTTAAAAACGACTCGTTTCAATGATTCAGAGTCGACTCTTTCTTTTGAGAGACAATAACTTTATACACAGTGCACTTTCAGATTTAAAACTTTGCAGGATGTTTTCATTCACTTACAGCTGTGTTACACACTGCATGAAAGCTCATTTTCAAAAATCCAGAATTGGGGCACTTTAAAACCTACTGTACTGCACGGATCTAATATAATGTTACACCAGATGTTTTTCTCCAACAGTTCCCCAAATGTTCACTTAAGACATAACAGATTATGTTTGCGTGAATACTTCAATACTGTAACTCTGTGTATATGTATATATTTATCGGGATCGCGCTGCCGGAAGCACTGTTATGTGCGCTCTTCAGGTGACAGTCAGCGTGAGAAGTGAGCACAGAAAAAGCTACTCCTCTCAGACAACGTACAAATACAGATGATTTTAGATGTTTAATTACTATTTGGAGCATTGGGATCACTAGATAAGGGCTTAATGAACTCATTTTAGTGAAAACCTCAAATTCGACCAAAACTGACATTTGTCACTTCTTTTGCCTGTAACTTGAAATTAGTCCGAGCGCATTCCGACTCATTTTGCAAGGACGGGTCACATTTGTATTTGTATTTTATATATATACAGTGCCCTCCAAAAGTATTGGAACAGTAAAGACAAAATTGCTCTGTTGGCTGTGGAGTCAAGACATTTACAAATATGATTAAAAGTTGAATATGAGACAAATCTACAGAATGTCACATTTTATTATTGGGTGATTCAACACATACATGTTGTACCAAATAAAAAGAACAGCACTTTTAGAGTTCATCCCACTCATTGACGTGAGCATACGTATTGGGACAGTTGAACATAAGGCAGATATAAAAGATTAAAAGCTAATATTTTGTTGCAGATCCCTTGCGCACAATCACAGCAGTGAGTCTGTGACCCATAGACATCACCAGAGTCTTGGTCTCATCCTTTGAAATACTTTTCCCAGCCTTTAATGCAGCCAATTCCAATTGTTGCTTGTTTTGGGGAGTTTCTGCCTTTACTCTCCTCTTCAGCTGGTGAAATTCATGTTCAATCGGATTTAAATCTGGAGATTGACTTGGACAATCTAAGACTTTACATTTCTTTGCCCTGATAAACTCCTTGACTGAACTGGCAGGGTGTTTTGGGTCATTGTCCTGATGCAATATGAAGCACTTCCCAATGAATCTGGTGGCATTTTCTTGAATATTGGTAGGCAAGATGGTTTTGTACCCTTCCAAATTCATCCTGCTACTGTCATCATACATTAAGTCATCAGTAAAGTTGAGAGGGCCTGTTCCAGAGACAGCCATACATGCCCATGCCATGACACCACCTCCACCATGCTTTACAGATGAGGCTGTATGCTTGGGATCTTTTGCAGTTCCCTTTTTTTCTCCACACTTTTGCTTTCCCATCACTAAGATAAAGGTTCCTCTTTGTCTCATCGGTCCATAAACACAGTTCCAAAACTCTTCTGGCTCACCTTTGTGCTTTTTTGCAAACTCTAATCTTGCCTTTCTATTTTTGGTGCTGGTCAGAGGTTTGCATCTTGCTGTGTAGCATCTGTAATTCTGTGTCAAAGTCTCCTGAGGACAGTAGATTGTCAGAGCATCACCCCAGCTTTCTGGAAGTTGTTGGTGATTTTACAGACACGTCTTTTAGGGTTCATTTTCACAGCTTTTATGATTTGTCTGTCATAAACTACTGTTGTTTTCCCAGCCGATCAGGTCGTTGTTGGTTGCTGGTGTCGCTGGTGGTTTCCAAACTCTTGATTTCTCCATGCCCTTTGTTTTTGTGATAGCTCTAATTGATTTCCTCTTTTATTTTTATTTATTTATTTATTTTTTTTAGCATCCAAATTGCTTGCTTTTCTCTCAAAGTCAGCTCCCTCATCTTCATCCTGGTTTGTGTGTCATCATCGAATGTAAGATTCAGAATGCAGAAGTAATGGATATAACTGATACGACACATTCCCTGCTTTTAATATCTGAAGAATGAATGCAACAGGACACATCTGATCACTTAGAAAGACCTGTGATGCAACTGTTCCAATACTTATGCTCACCTCAGATAGGGGGATGAAACTCTAAAAGTGCTGAACTTCTTAGCTGGTAAAACATCTGTGTTGAATCACCCAATAATAAAATGTGACATTCTGTAGTTTTGTCTCATATTCATCTTTTAATCATATTTGTAAATATCTTGACTCCACAGCCAACAGAGCAATTTTGTCTTTACTGTTCCAATACTCTTGGTGGGCACTGTATTTATTTATTTATTTATTTATTTCCCACAACAGCAGTTTATATTCAGTGTGGGTTTTTTTAAAGTTGTATCTTATTTTTAATCTTTTTGTTTTTGTATTTTATTTAATCATTATTGTTATTTATTTGTATATTTTTTTTATTAATTTATTAATTTAATTTATTTTATTATTATTATTATTTATTTTATTTTTTTTCTAATATTTGATTCCAGTGGAGCATTAATCACATTAAACGCACACTGCAAAAAAATGTCTTTGTCTTGTTTTCAGTACAATTCTTAAATCAGAGGTGTGAGGTGTGTGTGTGTGTGTGTGTGTGTGCGTGCGTGCGTGTGTGCGAGGTGTGTGTGTGTGTGTGTGTGTGTGTGCGTGCATGCGTGCGTGAGGTGTGTGTGCATGCGTGCGTGAGGTGTGTGTGTATGCGTGTGTTCAAGGTGTGAGGTTTGTGTGTGAGGTGTGTGTGTGTGTGTGTGTGTGTGTGTGTGTATGTGTATGCGTGTGTGAGGTGTGTGCGTGCGTGTGTGCGTGCGTGTGTGTTTGTGTGTGTGTGCGTGCGTAAGGTGTGTGTGTGTGTGTGTGTGTGTGTGTGTGTGTGTGTTAATGATGTGAGCAGCAGCAGCAGCGGTGTGGACTGGAGAAATATAAATATCCAGTGACCCAGTTAGCTCAGAGTTATTGTGGGTAGAGTGAGGAGCCTCCTGCTGGCACACACAGATCCTACAGAACCTGATTGGGACTGATCCAGTCGTTGTCATAGTAACTGGCAGTATTTAACAGGAGCAGGTTGATAAGTGCTGAAGGTCACTGAGGTTTGCTGTGGTTTACTCTTGATAATGTCTTAATCACACAGTGTGAGAATATCAGCTAAACACACAGAATGTCCACAGGAACCTGCTGTGCCATAGAAACTAAACTCTCCTTGTCTGAGGATGAGAACGGCTCCCGTTTGACTAATTACGGTAATTCTGTCGTGATGTGAACGCAGCATTAGTACGATTACAAGACCTGCTCACAGCGGTGATGTTTATGTTTAGTGTGGATTATTTTAACATATTTAATGTATTATTTTAATTTTTTTAATTATTTTAATTATTACTTTAAACTATTTAACTTTTTGTGTGTATTATTTATTTAATTATTTATTTATTTTTTGGGCATTTTTGCATTTATTGGCACAGGACAATACAGAGAATTGACAAGAAGCAAAGTATCTTAGGGTTTATTTTCATATTTGTGTTTTATTTTATATTTATTTTTATTTTTAGTATTTAATTTTTTCTTAGTCTATATTTTATTTTATCAATATTGCTGTAGATGGAGTTGTTCTTTGAGGGGTGAGATTTGTTTGTAACTGCTCTGTTCACATCACGCCACAGTTAATGTAATCATCTGTATCTCTCAGGTCTGTCAGAGCGAGTCCATATTTGAGGAGACCTTTGAAGTACTCATGAATTCTTGTTTGTTTGTGAATGAGATGCCCGTTCCAAACCCTAGTGAGCTGCACATGAAGGTGTCATAGATGAGGTGCCTCCTGTAAGACTTTTACTTTCAGCCAGTAAATGAAATTAAAAATTAAGATCAAGTTAACACAAGAATAGGACAGGTGAGAATTAAAATAAATAAATAAAATTAAAAATAAAGTCAATCTTTGTCAAATGTTGTACATTTAGCTGGCTTTGATTTCACTGATGAAGTCAGGGATCCTCTCTTGATGTGTGTGACCTCTGAGACACTAACAGCATCAACCCAACAGACAGAGAAAATGAACCTGTTACTTTCTGTAAAAGGATACAATGTAACATGAATTGTTCTATTATGAACATTATTTAATAAGCAGTTTTATAAAGTATTGCTATTAAAAATAAGGTGGCTCACAAGGGGTTGGAGTTTATTTGTGTGTGTGTGTGCGTGTGTGTGTGTGTGTATGTGTGCGTGTGCATGTGTGTGTGTGTGTGTGTGCGTGTGTGTGTGTGTGTGTGTGTGTGCTGATGGTTGTGGTGGGTGGATGTTGGATGAGTGTGGATGAGGACTGTGTTTGCTGTGTGTCAGCATGAGAGAATCTCATGAGGAGCTCAGCATGAGATCTCTGCCTTCATCACATCAGCGTCACAATCAAATGTGTATTTCCAGTAACACAAAGACGAGCTGTTGCGTTTGAAATGATGCCGCAGATAAAGAGGAAAGTGTTTCCTTCGCACAAAATGAGGATTTCACTTTCCAAGATAAGACTCTTGTGAAACGAGAGAATAAAACGCCATCTGATGTGTTTCATAGAAATGCTGTGAGGCTGTTTCTACCTCACAAACACTCGCTCAGCTTCACACCGATCTCAAATATTACAGAAACCAGGGGTGTAAAAACTATACCAGAGAAAATAAATTACAGGAGTGAAAGTAGAGAGTCAAAACTCTCAATACTCATTTACATGCACAAATATTTTGCCAAAAACATACAGTACCTGAGTGAAAGTAAAGAATTACAAATTGTACTCAAGTGTTACAACAGCAGAAGTAATCTACAAGGAGTAACAAGCGTTTCTCCAACAAATAGCTTTTACCATACTTCCCCAGTTCATTAATCACAGTACATTTTTTATTACAAGTTTTCTTGTTGTGATTAAAAATGCACCAATATGTATTCATTTCAGAACATCATTCTAAACACTAGATAAAGTCAGGATCATAATTCTTGTTTGATTTTGTTGTCATATTAGAGTTAAAGGCTTTTCCAAAGGGGATTTAGAATTTCTCTATTTATCAGTCCATAAATCAGAAAATACTCTCAACAGACAAAAAATATATGTATTTTTTTAGGAATAAATGCTAGATATAAACCAGTGTGAATGATATATGAACAAACCTTGTAAAAAAAAAAAAAAAAAAAAAAAAACAATAAAACCCTTCAGAATATAGAGAGGATTAAAACTGTGAAGTTTGGTGCATGTAAGTGCTGCTAAAGTGGAGAAACAGACTCATTTAGAGAAATATATGTATTGTAATTGAGATCTATAGATGCAAATAGATAAAGTGCAATAGTAAAACCAGGTGAATGATATATGACCAAAACTCTCAGTAAAAACCTTCAGAATATAGATATGAATAAAACTGCAAAGTCTGGTCTGCTGTGTCTTGTTCTAAGTAAAACTACTACAAGTATTATTTCATTTAAAGAGTAGAAATTGCCCAAAATAATATTTAAGTACAGTAATCAAGTAAAAAGTATTTTTCACCCCTGAAAGAAACATCTGATACCCGCCGTCAGAGCCCATAAACACACATGACGTGATCATATTAATGCGTTTCGGTGTTCGGTGTGGTCCAGCGCTGATGTTCAGTGTAGAATCGGGATGTTGAAGCAGAACCAGAGACGCGTCGCTCTACAGCAGCAGCTGATGGATCCCTTCCTAAATGCTCCATGTATTTACATACGATCCAGGCTTATTTGATCTGGCTAATAAAGCCGAGGTGCTGTAAACGAACGCTGACGGGGATTGTGGGTAGGGATGCATGCAGGGATTTTGATTAGATCATTTGCAGTCGAGCTGCAGGAGCAATTAAGAGGCAGTCGCTCCGCTACGAGTGACTTCATTAAAGAGAGAGAGGAAAGATTGCTGCAGCTAATTAAAGAACTGACACATTTGATTTCACTACGACGCCAACTCTCACTCACAGAGAGAACGAGGGATGGCCGATCTCCACCACAACGCAGGCAGATGTGTGTGTGTGTTCTCGCTGTGGTTTTCTGTGTTTATACAGTGGTGGCCAAAATGATTAGAACACTAGTATTTTCAGCAGCTAAAAATGTTTTTAAGTCAGTTATTTCTATCTTTTGCTGTAGTGTGTCAGTAGGAAATATCAGTTTACATTTCCAAACATTCATTTAGACATTAATTATAATAATCCAGTGAGATTTTAGTTTGCTCCACACAGAGATCTGATCTGATCATCATCAGTCTGTCTGGAATGATATGAAGAAACAGAACAAACTGAGACAGACTAATGTCTAAATGAATGTTTGGAAATGTAAACTGATGTTTCCTACTGACAGACTACAGCAAAAGATAGAAATAACTGACTTAAAACCATTTTTAGCTGCTGAAAATACTAGTGTTCTAATCATTTTGGCCACCACTGTATATGAAACCCAATGAGCTCTGAAGGTCCTCAACTTCTCCTGAAGAACTCTACTGCTGCGGCTTCAGTGGTCTGAGCGTATCTACAAACGAAACGGGTTCGGTGTGATGCTGTAAATCACAGCGCTCAAGAGCGTTTGATGGTTTGACCCCATACAGAAAACGTCTTCCTGGAGTCTCACTGTTTGATGTTCAGCAGGACTGTTTGTCGATTCAATGTGCTGATATGGAACTGTTCTTATGCATGTTTAATGAGAACGACGATGGTTGCTTTGCCTCATTCACCAAGACACTTTAATGCACTGTAATTATCCAGAAGTAACATTCAGCCTCTAAAATGACTCATAAATATGCTTAACTCATGTTTAAAACACATGGTAACCAGAGCTTGCTTCACTTTCTAACCTCCAAAACCATGTTTAAAGCCTTGAGGGTGTTTAATCTGATTTTAAAAGCGTTCTCTCTAACCTCTAATCTTTAACCTTTGACCTTCCAGATTGTAACCTGTTGAATTTGTTTGTTCTTCAAAGGGAGCTTTGATAGTGAACGGCTGGCTATTGCTAGGCAAAGAATCCCGTACCGACTCGGTCGGGTAGTTGACGAGTGGCTACTCGACAAAGGTAATTAAACAGCACCAAACCCCACTAACAAACGGTCTGTCTAATCACGCTAAACACATCTCTGGACGAAGTGCAGGCCTACGGACGCAGCGGGGAAAAGAGGAGAAAACAACATCACCAGAGTCTTACTACTCTTCATAGTGTGCATTAAAGTCACTGTGAAATACTCAGACTAATCGGAACGCTGCGCTCCTCAGATCTGTCATCTGACGATGGGACTGCACTTCTCCAGAGTATTAACCTTACCAATAACCCCCACATAACCCTCCCTTAACCTCCCAACAACACGCACAGCTGTTTACTGTTGTGAAACGTCCTATCGAGCAGAAACTGATTCACAACAGTTCAAACAATCTAAACTCCACAGTTAAAGGGACTCTATTTCAGTGCCTCTGTTTCATCTTCGCTCTCGTCGCTCTAAATTGATTCCGACTTTAACCCTTTGAGTGCAGAAAGTCCTAACTGTCTCAAATACTTTTCCTGGTAATTCACTTCCTGTTTCCTCTGAGGACACACCCACTGGAGGGCAAAAACTACAGTACAGTTGGTCGTTATGTAGTTCTTTTAGCTTTGATTAGCTGGCACATCTTTCTGTTGCACACGCAGGTTTTTTGGGGGGATTTTGATGCAAGAATCAGCTTGAAGCATGAAAAAAAAAAAAACATATGGGCAATTTGAACTATTTAAAAGTTCCAGCCTACTGATGAAACTCACATTATGTGTCTTATTCACTGCTGAAAGTGATGTTCTTCCTCTGTATTTTTGTCTTGTTTTCCAGCACAAATATCGAAACATTTTTAAATCAAGAAACATTTCTGGTTTTGGCCAAAACTATGGATCATTTTGATAAGCTGAGATCTTTTAGTCTGCTGTTTTCAGTTGATGCATGAGCAGAACTTCACTAAACATTATTTGTAAAGCGTCAATAATCTTTATGTTTTGTTACTTTTAAAATGAAACAAAGTCTCAGCTTACAAATTCTCAGTTTTATCACTTAATTCAAACAGTAAATGTGGCTCTTTAATGTGTGGCAACAGATCACTGATCATCTCTTCTTCTTTACTACTAGTTATAGCAGCAAATAAACATAAACGAACATCAGAAACAGAACAACTTATTGAAATTAATCATGAACCATAGAATTCATCAGTCAGTGATTCAACCAATCAAGATATATTTACTTGAGATGCTAAATGACAGAAGTCTTGTTTTCTGAGAAACTGTTCAAAATTACCAACAAATATCTGCTGAGTTAGAAAATAAACTTCATTCAAAGGGAAAACCTGTTTATTTTTGACCCCATTGCCAGCTGTTTGTTCTTAATTTTGATCAGTTTCTCAGAAAATAAGACGTTTTATCTCCTACCATTTTAGATCCTCAGTAAATATATGTTGATTTAAGAATGCTTTGATGTGTGTACTGAAAAAAAAGACTGAGAAAACACTGAGGAAGAACTTCACTTTCTGCAGTGTGGGCAAAAGTTCATAAAGTTTCATGAGGAAATATAAAACAGACATTTATATTGATATAATAAAACTGCAAATTAGACTGTTTTGTTTATATTGATCTGAAAATGAGCACAGACAATCATTTGACCCGACTCTTAGTTTAAGTTGTAGGATGCTGTCAGTTGATCTTAAGGTTAACTGAACCTGTCCCTTTCTGTAAAAGAGCTGGAGGTGGCCGACGTGTGTAAGTATATCAGAGTAGAGGACAGTCTGTCAACTCAAAGGGTTAAAGGAGTTTGAGGGTTAACCAACAGGGAAAACAACCAGCGACTGAACCGTTCCTCTAAACCCTGAGGGCCGCCGCTCTTCTCCTCTTCAGCTGGCAGGATTTAGCTTTCATTGGATGAGATAAAGTTGAAGCCCTCAGTCATAAACCTGTTTCTAAACTCACATAACCGAATGAACGCAGATCCGATGAAGAATATGGACTATTAGTCAAAGCAGATGAACCGTCTAAACAGAACACAAACTAACCCGCACGTAATGCTTGAATGAAAATCAGAGGGTTAAACACTGAACGATTTTTGTGATTCATGAGTAAACGCTCTGCTCATTGTTCTGAAGCGTTTGCAGAGAGAATATGGTCCCTTTAACGCTCACACATCTGACAGTCAATGGTGAAGTGTTGATTTACTGTGTGAACTGTCATGTGTTTGTCTGCAAGTGCAGTTTGGACTATTGAGTTTACAGATTGGGTTTAGGATTTTCAGAAGTCAACATGAACTCAAGATCAATCATTAATTCTTGCTCTTATTGAGGATGAACCATCAGTGATGTTATTCTAAAGAAATAAATGTTCTTGTATTCATAATCTTTATCAATCCCAATAAAGCAAGACACTACAGGCAACTCATTGTTTTTCCATTTCAGTTTTGAGATTTTAAGCTATTTTTCTTCAGTTACTTTAATTCTTTAAGACTTGTAGAAAGGAAACACCCAAATTACACATTTAAGTGTTTATTTCATTACACTTCATGTATTTTCATCTGTATATTTCAATTACAATACATATCCTTAAAGAGTTTTATCTCCACTTCAGAAGCACTTACAAACACCAAACTTAGCTGTTTTATTCATATCTAAATTATGAAGGTTTTTAATGTGGGGTTTGCTGATATATCATTCACATGAGTTTTTATAACATCTTATTTGTAAAAACATGGTGAAAATATATTTTTTTTCTGTCTGTTAACAGTATTTTCTGATTTATGGAGTGATAAAAAGAGAAATCCAAAATCCCCTCAGTAAAAACCTTTAGCTCTAATATGCCAACAAAATCAAACAAAAATTATGAACCTGGCTTTAGATTTCTGTTCTGGACATTTCTGCAAATTAGTGCATATTTAACAAATTTTAAACACAATATTTCACAAAACTTGTAATACAAAAGCAATTGTTTTAAAATACTGTGATTAATTAACTGGAGGAAGTATGGTGATATCTATTATTATTATTATTTTATTTTTTTTTTTTAACTAAATATGAATGAAGTCCTGAATATATCTGTATAACATCATAGAAATGATTATGATCAATTATAGAATTATGGTCATTATAGAATGATTAGGATGGAAATGATCATTATAAAATGAGTTGTGAATGAGTTTGATGTGGGCTAGAGAGGGTAATGAGGACAGTCCAGACTGCACTGGGTCCGTCACAGTACTCCAGGATTCATGTGGAGAGGCCAGTGAATGTGTGAGAGCGACTCTTTTTCTCTTGTCTGATGTTGAGTTAGATCAGACAGAACATTCTCGAGCAGCGATGGTGTCAGTGTTATAAATTCAAGATGGCAGCACCTCCACAGCTCAATGAAGAGGATAAAAGGGTTTAACAGCTCAATTCCAGCAGAAGCCGTTCAGAACCTCGGTTTTTCTCCCTCGCCCTTTCACCGGCGTCCATCACGCTCTAAATGTCCCCCTTGACTTTCCATCATTTCTTCTTCTCCTGTATCCGACGCTCTTCCATCTCCTGCTTTTTGATTGTAGAGCGAGAGACGCAGTCAGAGATTACAAATAACCGCAGCACATTGATTTCTTTTTTGCTGTTTATTTCGGTTGCTGAAGAAAGTCCTCAGCGGGGAAATGCGAGCGCAGAACACATTTGTTTTACAGCAGAAACGTGCCCTCCGCCACTACTAAATCACTGCGCTTGGACTCTGTTTGAACGCTTTCTCACTTTTAAATGACTCCAGAGAGAAGAAACACAGGCTTTTCTATTAGACAGCGCAGAAGCTCAGAGAAAAGCTAGTGGGTTTCCACACAGACTCCTGCAGAAACACGTGAGATTCTCAGCAGACTTTCTCTTCATCCTGACAGAGATGATGGATGAAAACCTCTCCGTCTTAATGAGTTGCAGTTCCAGTGAAGTCCACCACAGATCAGATACACATATATGTGTGTGTGTATATACACTATATTGCCAAAAGTACTGGGTCACCCCCTTCTAATGAACAGGTTTGACTACTTTAGTTATTTCCATGAGTACAAATCTTAATGTTTAAGCATATAATGATATTCTAGGGAATTGTGTGCTTCTAATTTTAAAGCAACAGTTTGGACAGGACCCTTTTCTATTCTAACATGACAATGCCTCTGTTTATAAGGCTGTGTATAGGAAAAAGAAATTATTGATTTAGTCAGTGTGGAAGAACTTGACTGGTCTGCAGAAAGCCAAGTCCTAATCCAAGCTGAACACCTCTGGTCTGACTTTAAATGCAGATCTTGAGCCAAAAACTCATCACCAAACACCAGTGACTTGTACATATGGGTACAGTCATTTTAGACACTTCCAAAACTGTTGCAACAGAGATGGAAATACAATTTTTAAATACATGAATTATGTTTCCATCTTTGTTGCCACAGTTTTGGAAGTGCCTTTTTCTGTTCTAAAGAAGGGGGTGTCCCACTACGTTTGTCCATATAGTGTATGTACAAGTCATTGGTGTTTGGTAAAGAGTTTTTGGCTCAAGGTCTGCATTTAAGATCACACCAGAGGTGTTCAGCTTGGATTAGGACTTGGCTTTCTGCAGACCAGTCAAGTTCTTCCACACTGACTGAATCAATCATTTCTTTTTGAACCTTGCCTTATAAACAGAGGCATTGTCATGTTAGAATAGAAAAGGGTCCTGTCCAAACTGTTGCTTTAAAATTAAAAGCACACAATTCCCTAGAATATCATTATATGCTTAAACATTAAGATTTGTACTCATGGAAATTACTAAAGTAGTCAAGCCTGTTCATTAGAAGGGGGTGACCCAATACTTTTGGCAATATAGTGTATATATACATATACATATATATGTATATAAATAAAGGTGACTTGACTTGATAGATATATATACTGGTGATATATATATATATATATATATATATATATATATATATATATATATATATACTGGTGATGCATTGAAATTATTGGCCAAAATAATGGACCATTTTGATGAGCCGAGATCTTTTAGTCTGCGACTTCACTAAACATTATTTGTAGAGTGCCAGTAGTCTTTGTTTTGTTACTTTTAATATGAAACATCTCGGCTTACAAATTCTGTCAGTTTTATGAAAAATTCAAACAGTAAATGCTGTTTTGTGGCTCTTTGATATGTGGCGACAGATCTCTGATCATCTCTTCCTCTTTACTACTAGTTATAGCAGCAAATAAACATAAATGAACATCAGACGAATCAGAAAAAACTCGTTGAACTCAATCATGAATCATTGGATTCATCAATCAGTGATTCGTCAGTAAAACAGCTTGAGATCAGTAATGTCACATTTACCTGAGGAAAGATCTTCATTAATCACAAACTCTGTAATCGGCTAGAAAATTAACTTATTTCCAACAATATATGCGCTATATTACATATCCATCATATTTTAATGCATGTTTGAATAAGTCATGAAAACAAATTTTTATTACAGCTATCATTTAAATGT
>CM077221.1:708335-735835 GCA_039654775.1 Spinibarbus caldwelli
CTCTGAAAGAGCAATTTCTCTAAAAGAGCAACACGGGTGATCGCGTCTTTTTAAAGATGTCTTTTCACCCGTGCGTTTCTGGGTGTGGTCGTTTCCTGGCGCCTCAGGACGGTCACGATCGCTTCCTCACGTGTCTGGGCATTCAGCACGCTGAGGTGGCTTTCGTGGATGGTTCATGTTCTTCTTGCGGGGACATGACCATCTCGGAGTGCGACTCTGCTATGTCAAACATGGCAGAGTCCCTCTGCCTGCCGTGATCCGGCGTGCACACTGGATCCGGTGGAGTTAGAGGTGATTTGAGGATTACGGCGAGGGCTTCCCCAAGTGGAGCTCCTCACCCCTCAAGCACTCCGCAGCCGGTGGAGCTGCCGAAGGAGCGCGCTGGCCACGCGTTTCCTTCGGTGCCCCCTCTGACGACCAGATGTCGATCACCGCATCGGAGGGCGGGCCCTCTCTCTCCGGGGATGACGACCCGGCTGCGTTGCCCCCTTCGGGTGTGGTAGCGTTGTCCGTGCCAGACCCAGAGATGACGGCTATGCTTTCCCGGGCCGCCGAGAATGTCGGGCTCGTGTGGAATCCTAAAAAGCCACCGTGTCCCGATCCTTCGAGGCTGGGCGAGTGGTTCCTCGGTGGGGGTGGCGCTGGTTCTCAGCGCCCCCCTCCGGTGCCATTCTTTCCGGAAGTGCATGAGGAGCTGACAAGATTGTGGAGGGCACCTTTCACTGCCCGAAACACATCTTGTAGTTCTTCCGCTCTCACCACCCTCGTTGGTGGAGCCGCTTTGGGGTATGCGGGCATCCCCTCGGTGGAACGGTCTGTGGCCATGCAACTGTGTCCAACAGCCGCTTCCACCCTGCGGGGTGATCCGTGTCTCCCCTCACGGGCCTCTAAGTATTCGTCAGGTCTAACTGGCAGTGCTTGTAGAGCCTGTGGGGAGGCGGCTTCCGCCCTCCACGCTATGGCGTTGCTGCAGGTCCACCAGGCCAAAGCACTGAAAGACCTGCACGAGGGTGGTCACGACCTGGCGGTTCTACATGAGCTGCGTGCTGCGACGGACCTCGCGCTACGAGTGACGAAGGTGACCGCACAGTCTCTGGGTTGTGCGATGTCCAGGAGCGCCATCTCTGGCTGTGTCTCGCTGACATGACGGGGCAGGAGAAGGTACTCCCGTGTCACAGACCGGCCCTTTCGGCGACGCTGTCGAGAGCTTTGCCCAGCAGTTCTCGGCAGCCCAGAAGCAGACTGAGGCAAACACATCATGCGCCGGAGGAAACCTGCTGCTTCCACCCCGGCTGCAGCCACTCAGCCTGCTCGTCGCCGTGGGCGCCCCCTGCGGCCGTCCCCGCTCCCGCGCAGCCGCAGCAGCCTTCACCAGGCAGCGTCGTGGAGCCGGTCGCAGGCAGGACGCCCAGCCCGTCCAGGCCCCCGCCAAACCTGGCGGCAAGCGCAAGTGCAAGAGGCCCTGAGACGGGCGACCCAGAGATGGAGGAGACCGCTCATCGGGAGATGGTGACTGCACCACTCCCTCCCCCGGAGGAGGGCCGGGTGGAGTATCTTTTGTTCATTTTGTTCCGCCGCTGGCCCAGCAGCCAGCGGTACCCAAAACATCAGTAAAGAGCGGTCTCCTCAATCTCCGGGTCTCAAGAGGAGGAGAGTGGTGATCCGTGCATCACAGGATCACTTCCCTCCTCCTCTCTCGCCAGCAGGCAGCGGGTGGTTGCCCAAGAGCACCCCTCCTGCCTATTCGTGGAACCAGGTAAGGGCAGTAGCACTCCAGTCCCCGCTTCAAGTCGTCAAACGCAGGGCTGTCACAAGCCTCAAGCCGGGTTCCTGTGTCTCCTCCCATGCGAGGAGAAATCAGGTGAGTGCTACACTACACACCCAGACCCCGCCCCCTGCCGTCACAGGCCAGGCCGTCACAGGCCCTGGGGCCGGTCCCTGTGTTCCACCTCGCTGCCCCACCGCGGGCATGTCGGTGGGCCCGTTGGCCCCGCTGGTGCGGTCTCTCGGAGCCTGGTTAGCGCTCCCCAGCCCGTCCCGGTGGCTCCTGCGGACCATCAGACTCGGCTATGCGATTCAGTTCGCCCGGCGTCCCCCCCAAGTTCAGGGGCATCCGGTACACTTCAGTCAAAGCCGTCGATGCCCCTGTCTTGCTCGCGGAGATTGCAGTCCTACTGGCGAAGGATGCAATAGAGCCGGTCCCTCCAGCCGATATGAGGTCGGGGTTTTACAGCCCTTACTTCATTGTGCCCAAGAAAAGCGGTGGGTTACGACCGATCTTGGATCTGCGAGTTTTGAACCGTGCACTTCACAAGATGCCGTTCAAGATGTTGACGCAGAAACGCATTCTTGGATGCGTCCGTCCCCTAGATTGGTTTGCAGCAATCGACCTGAAGGACGCGTACTTTCATGTTTCGATTCTCCCGCGAGACAGGCCATTCCTGCGATTCGCGTTCGATGGTCGGGCATATCAGTACAAGGTCCTGCCCTTCCGGCTGTCCCTTTTCGCCTCGTGTCTTCACCAAAGTCGCAGAGGCGGCCCCTTGTTCCCCTGAGACAACGGGGTGTGCGCATTCTCAACTACCTCTACGACTGGCTCATACTTGCACAGTCTCGAGAGCTGTTGTGCGCACACAGGGACCTGGTGCTCAGGCACCTCAGCCAGTTGGGCCTTCGGGTCAATTGGGAAAAGAGCAAACTCGTGCCAACGCAGAGGATCTCTTTTCTCGGCATGGAGTTGGATTCGGTCAACCAGACAGCACGCCTCACCCAGGAACGTGCTCAGTCGGTGCTGAACTGCCTCAAGACTTTATCAGGCAGGACAGCGGTCCCACTGAAACTCTTTCAGAGGCTCCTGGGGCATATGGCTGCAGCTGCGGCCATAGTTCCGCTCGGTCTGCTCCATATGAGACCGCTTCAGCACTGGCTCCATGATCGAATCCCGAGGTGGGCGTGGAAACGCGGTACTCACCGGGTTCAGATTACACCGGCCTGCCGCAAGACCTTCAGCCCGTGGTCAGATCCTTCGTTCCTTCGGGCAGGAGTGCCCCTGGAGCAGGTATCCAGGCATGCTGTGGTATTCACGGATGCCTCGGCCACCGGCTGGGGTGCCACGTACAACGGGCACGCAGTATCAGGGGTTGGACGGGCCCCCTTCTGCGTTGGCATATCAATTGCCTCGAGTTGCTGGCAGTACGCCTTGCCCTGTGCCGCCTCAGAGGGCGCCTTTGGGGCAGGGACGTTCTGGTCCGTACGGACAACACTGCGACCGTTGCCTATATCAACCGGCAAGGCGGTTTGCGCTCCCGTCGCATGTCGCAACTCGCCCGCCACCTCCTCCTCTGGAGTCAGAAGCATCTGAGGTCCCTTCGTGCCATCCACATCCCAGGAGTGTTCAATCAGGCGGCCGACGAGCTGTCTCGAGCGGCACTTCCTGGGGAGTGGAGACTCCATCCCCAGGCGGTCCAGCTGATTTGGAGTCGGTTCGGAGTTGCTCAGGTAGACCTGTTTGCATCTCCAGAAACCACCCACTGCCAGTGGTTCTACTCCCTGTCCGAGGCAACGCTCGGCACGGATGCACTGGCACACAGCTGGCCCCAGGGCTTGCGCAAGTATGCGTTTCCCCCAGTGAGCCTGCTAGCACAGACATTGTGCAAGATCAGGGAGGACGAGGAGCAGGTCCTGTTAGTGGCTCCATATTGGCCCAACAGGACCTGGTTCCCGGAACTCATGCTCCTCGCGACAGCCCCTCCCTGGCCGATTCCTCTGAGGAAGGATCTGCTTTCTCAGAGACGGGGCACCCTCTGGCACCCGCGTCCAGACTTGTGGAAACTTCATGTGTGGTCCCTGGACGGGACGCGGAGGTTCTAGGTGACCTGCCCCAGGAGGTAGCGCTCACTATCGCTTCAGCACGAGCACCGTCCACAAGACGGGCCTATGCGCTGAAGTGGAACCTGTTCGTCGAATGGTGTTCCTCTTACCAGGAGGACCCCCGGAGATGTTCGATCAGAGCCGTGCTTTCCTTTTTGCAACAAGGGTTGGAGCGTAGGCTGTCCCCCTCCACCCTTAAGGTATATGTTGCTGCTATTTCTGCCCACCACGACCCCATAGAGGGGAGGTCGGTGGGGAAGCACGATCTGGTCGTCAGGTTTCTTAGGGGGGCCAGGAGGTTAAATCCTCCGAGGCCTCCCTCCCTTCCCTCTTGGGATTTGGCTTTGGTGCTAAGAGCCCTACAAACTGCCCCCTTTGAGCCATTGCAGTCAGTCGAGTTGAAGTTTCTTTCTATGAAAACCCTACTCCTGACTGCATTGGCCTCAATCAAGAGGGTGGGGGACCTGCAGGCATTTTCGGTCGACGAATCGTGCCTTGAGTTTGGGCCGGCTGACTCCAGTGCAACACTGAGGCCCCGGCCCGGCTATGTGCCCAAGGTTCCTACCACGCCCTTCAGGGACCAGGTAGTGAGCCTGCAAGCGCTGCCCCTGGAGGAGGCAGACCCAGCCCTAGCTTTGCTCTGTCCTGTACGCGCACTGCGTCAGTACGTGGATAGAACTCAGAGCTTCAGGACCTCAGAACAGCTCTTTGTCTGTTACGGAGGACAGCAGAAGGGGAAGGCTGTCTCCAAGCAGAGGATGGCCCACTGGATAGTGGATGCCATCACCTTGGCCTACGAAGCACAAGGTGTGCCCTGCCCGCTCAGGTTGCGTGCTCACTCCACTAGGGGTGTCGCATCGTCCTGGGCGCTGGCTCGTGGTGCCTCGCTAGCAGACATCTGTAGAGCTGCGGGTTGGGCGACTCCCAACACGTTCGCTAGGTTTTATAGCCTACGTGTCGAACCGGTTTCCTCCTGTGTTCTCACCTCAAACGGGTAGTGGCACTGAGAGGGCCGGCTCAGAGTCGGCTTGCGGCGTCCTTACGCCTAATTCTCCAGAGAGTTCCTTAACCAGGCAAACCCTGTTGAGTCCTCCAGCACTCCGGCGTCCGGACACGGCGGAGCGTCCGGCGCCAGGCCTTCAGCCAATGAATTCTTGAAAACTGGTGCGAGGCTAGTGCCCATATGAGAGACCCTGTCGGGATCCCATATGTGTATTCCACGGTATTCTTATTAGAGCCGTGTTTCCCCTGGCGGACCACGTTCTGCCATCTCTAAAGATGCAGCCTGAGCCATCTCAGAGACTTCCATGTGCAAAAGGGCCCTCTGGGTTACTTCACATGTTTGAATGTCACTTAAACCCCCTTTGGGAGGAGGTGACTCCGCAGTGTGCCTCTTCCAAGTGGAAGGGCACGCTTCCCAGTGTTATCCTAGTCCTACTGTTTGGGTTGCTCAAGGAACACCAGTAGTTGACCTTCTCTGTGTAGAGCCCGGTCCTATCGTCTGCCTTATAGGAAGGGTCAGGAGCTCTACACAGGGCACTGGAAGGGGCAGCTCCTGTGGCGCTTTGGTAGGGATCCCAATTTCGTCGGTCATCCGACGTGACTCGGAGTGACCGACTGAAAGGGGAACGTCTCGGTTACGTATGTAACCCTCGTTCCCTGAAGGAGGGAACGGAGACGTCACGTCCCGTCGCCACAGTCGCTGTACCACCGCTGAGCTGCCGGGTCGCCGGCTCGGCTCCTCAGCGAAAACATAATTGATGCGGTGCATCAGCTGCCTCTTATGCTCACGCTGTGATCAGCGGCAGCTGGATGCAATAATCGCATGCCAATGTCCATTGGCTCGTTTAGTTACACTCGAAGTGGATTGGTCTCTCTGGCGAGATCCCAATTTCGTCGGTCATCCGACGTGACGTCTCCGTTCCCTCCTTCAGGGAACGAGGGTTACATACGTAACCGAGACGTTTCTTCACTCTTTCTCTTTTTTATTCATTTATTTTTTTCCTTCTTTTTCTGATTGTTTTTTTTTTTCTTTTTTAATTATTTCTTTTTTGTTTTTATTCTTTCTATTTTAACTTTTCTATTTTTATTTTTATTTTTCCATTCTTTTGTTCTTTTTTCTGTTTATTTATATTTTTACTTATATATATATATATATTTTTTTTTTAATGAATTGATTTGTTTTTCTTAGTTGTTTTTGGTTTTATTTATTTATGTATTTATTTATCTTTTTTCTTTATCTATGTATGTATGTACAGTCAAACCAAAATTTATTCAGACACCTTCAACATTTCTCACATTATCACAGTTTATTCGCTATAGTTTAGAAAATAATAATAAAATATGACAAGTTTAACTGTTTAAGTACAAATTCATCTTGATAATGTCAGATAACTTTGATAGAAAGGTATGTAACAAAACATGCTCAGGTCGAAGTGTCAAATCAAATTTTTGGTCCCAAATTGATCAATTTTACTGGTAGTCCACTGTATGAAGAATTTTTGGGTATAATATGTCAGAGTTTACTTTATTTTGCTATCCTCACTTACATAAATTAACTATAGTGTCCTGCACCCACTTGTAAAAAAATTTTTGGTTTGACTGTGCACTCTAAAAAATGCTGGGTTAAATACAACCCAGCGCTGAGTAAAATATAGACAAACCCAACAATTGGGTTGTTTTCAACCAACGGTTGGGTTAAATGTTTAACCCAACCTTCTGGATAGTAACCCAACCGCTGGATCAATACAACCCAGTTGCTGGGTTTGTCCATATTTTACTCAGCAACTGGGTTGTATTTAACCCAGCATTTTTTAGTGAGTATTTATTTACTTTTATATGTATAGTTTTAGTCATTCTTACCTCTTCTTCTTTTTCTATTTTAATTAATTTTTAGACTATTTTTTTCCCTTTTTCCTTCATTCTTTTTTTTATTTCAGATTATTTATATTTATTAGTCTTTTTCTTTCTCTCTCTGCTGGTGTTTCTCCTGCGGGTCGCTGATCTCCTCAGGCTCTCTGTCCTCAATCGTCCGTTACAGAATGACTGATGCTAATCAGAGCGTCTTTACTCGACTCGCTGATGTTTCTCCAGACAATGGGAGAGGGTTTTGCGAAGCTTAGATCATGAATTCACACTGCTGGATGTTTCTGTTCTTTGTGGATTTCTTCAGTCATGCTCAGATCTGTTATATGACGTCAGACACACAGACTGACAGAGATTTTGTCCAATTGCTCACTCACAACGGTTTAATGAGAAAACTTCACAGGAGCCGAAGAGAGGAACATTTATGATTTTATTACTCAGGATCAGAGCGTCAAACACATTCACAGAGGTCGAGATGTGTGACGGACCCAGTGTGTGTGTGTGTGTGTGTGTGTGTGTTTGCTCTTCATCTCCTCACTAATCCATCATCATCATCATCATCATCAGGCATTAAAGCATTAAAATTGACAGAATCAAACACCATCAGTCTCACAAACCGCTTTCCTTTCCATTCTGTCAGTCTTTCATCATCAGCTGCTTTATCAATATTTCCCATCTTCATCTTCATCATCTTATTCATTCTGTCCATCTCTCGTCTCTGAAAGCCTCCAAAGGTCATTCTGTCCGCGTGGCGTTTCCATGGAGATGAGGATGATGATAGCGTATGAATGAGAGAGAAACTGCTGATACTCAGCAAACCTCACTCTCGGTAACACAGACGAGTTTGACCACTGACTTTAATTGTGATTTAATAGAGTATGAGATGATACAAAAACAAATTATATGACATAATTATATGAAACTATACGATAAGATGAATATACATAAGACACACACACACACACACACACACACACACACACACACATATATATATATATATATATATATATATGTATTGACAGATAGATAGATAGATAGATAGATAGAGATTAATTTTTCTTTTGTTCTTTATTTTTAATTCATTAATTCATTATTTATTTATTTTTAATTTGTTCTTTCTCTATTTTGATAAATATATTTGTTTTTCTTTTTTCTATTCTATTTATTTCTATTTTTAATCATTCAGTTTTTTCTACTTATTTTTCTTTCTTTCATATTGTATTTGTTTCTTTCTTTTTTTCTTTATTTGTGATTCTTTTTCATTATTTTTGTTTTAATTAATTAATTTGTTTTTAGATTTTTTTCCCCCTTTTTTCTTAACCATTTGTTTTTCATTATTTTTCTATTTGAATTATTTATTTTTTCTTTTTTGTTGTTTATTTTTCTATTTTTAAGTAATTTTTTTGTTTTTCTATTTTTTTCTTCCTTCTTTATTTCGTGTTTTTCTTTTTTCATTTTCATTTATTTATCATTAATGTATTATCACAGCCAAATCATAAGACACAATGCACAATAATACAATAAGATACAGCTTATATCATTCAGTGAAGTGTCGTTTAGTCACCTTTATTTATATAGCGCTTTTAACAATACAGATTGTGTCAAAGCAGCTTTCCAGTATTAAATAGGACAAATAGTGTATAATAATGCAAAAAGACAACAGTAAACACTCAGTTAAAGTCAGTTCATGACTGATTCAGTTTAGTCCGGCTGTGGTTTCAGAGCTGATCTGAAGTGTTACGGACTGGAGGTTTGCGGGTGTTTCTCTGCATGTTGAGCGTCACTGAGCGGCCGCTGATGGTTCTGCTGTGTTTGTCGTCTCTTCAGGTCGGCAGCTGACGATCTTCAACAGCCAGGCGTTCATTAAGGTCGGCGGCGGTGAGAAGGGCCGTAACTTCCAGGGCCAGATCTCAGGCCTGTACTATAATGGGCTGCAGGTGCTGAAGCTGGCGGCTGAGGGCGACCCCAACGTTCAGGTGCAGGGGAACCTGCGTTTGGTGGGCGACGTGCCCTCTGTCATCAGCACGGACACCACCTCCAGCACGCCGCTCGCAGACATGTCCACCACCATCATGGAGACCACCACCACCATGGCCACCACCACCACCCGCAAGCAGCGCTCACCCACCATGAGGGACAGTGTCACGCAGGTCAGGGGAAAAACATGATTAAATATGCTAAATGATGCTTATCTGGAAGAGTAACAATGCAAACAGGTTTTCTGTAAGGGCTAGGTTTAGGGTTAGGGGATAGAAAATATCATTTGGTCAGTATAAAAACAATAGAAGTAATGGAAAGTCCCCACAATTCACAGAAACAAACGTGTGTGTGTGTGTGTGTGTGTGTGTGTGTGTGTGTGTGTGGAAACACTCATACAGCAGTAACACACAGTCTAAGATCAAACAGGATAAAAATCAGGAGCAAACACTTGTGAAAAAGTCAGAAGATACAGTGTGTGGGAAAACAGTTCTTTTCTGTTTGATAAGGACTTTGTTTTTTAATGAGTATCAGGATTAATTACTATGATGATCAACAGCAGAAACTGCAGGATTTGGGGTGACAACCCAGTTGCAATTTTTATGATAAAAATTGTGATTGAAGATGTGATTTAAAAAAAAAATCTGCTTTAATTTGCTGTTTTTGTTTGTAGGGCTGCACATTTTGACCAAAATTTTGAGATTATATCACAATATAGGCTATAAAATAAATTGTTTTTTTTAAATAATTTATCATTATTATTATTATTAAATAAAATACACATTTTTTAAATAATAAACAAGAAATATTACTATTGCAATATTTCACTAAAATAAAAAAATGAAATACATAAAATATATATAAAAATTTAATTTTACAACAATGTTTTTTTATTATTACAGAATTCCTAATAAAAGAGTATTAATTTCCTGATTTTCAAATGTTAAAAAAAAAAAAAATTCTGATAAAAATCATGATTTATAATATGATTTTTTTTTTAAAAATCTAGATTTTTGTGCTTGTTTTAGGACTGCACATTTTGCACATAATTATTAATACAAAATAAAACTATAAAAATTGCTATATAAAACAAAATAAGAAATTTTACTATTGTAATATTTTTCTAGATAATTACGTATTTAAGAGAAATAATATAATTTTTACATTATTACAGTACAGATATTTATATTTTTTTATTTTGACAGAAAACGGAAAGCCTAAAAGCTTCTCTTCTTCCCTCTGAAACACGCAGCATATATATTCATTTAATTAAATCACTGCCTTTGGATTTTATAGTCGCACTAAGCCATATAATAATTTGGGTTTATTGTGATAAATCGTTCAGTCTAGCCAAGAGTTTATTATATTTCACCTGAAATCCTCTTTTAAGCGTCTTGATAGTGGTTTGATTCAGAATGATTCATTGACTGATGTGGAAATGCAGTAGCATTAACTTCATTCGGCAAATCTTTAGCCACTGCGCTGCTCCAGTAAAGTCTGTATATACATGCTGTTTAAATGGAGCTGTCGTGACGTCTCAGAATAACCCTCAGAAATGTACAGCAGTGACCCGCAGCCATCTTAAATGTTCTCATGAGCTGTGTCACTGTATACCGGATCCTATAACTCATCTCAAGCTTCAGAGGAAACGCAGACACATGAAAACACACGCCGGCATTTGCCTGCGGTTATTAGCTTTCCTTTTTCTGTGCTGAGAGCACATTCCAATCCAGATCAATAGTTCATAAACAGGAAGAAGAGACATTTGATTTTGGCAACAAAACATTCAAAACAGCTGCCCATTAATATCTGAAAAACAAAAGCCTTTTCCATTTGTTTTCCACCGGGAGTGGTTTCCGAGTCTGCGGCGTTAATGCGTTCGCTGGGAAGAGGACAAATTAAACGGATCCGTACGACTGAAGTGTCATGTTGGGTTACAGAAACACGTGAAGCTGAAATGTGATTTTGATCCGCGGCGCTCCAAATGATGTAGTCTCTAATAAATATCACTTTATGAAATAAATAAGTGGAGAAACACTCCAGGCTTCAGTACAATAGTCTGCAGCTTTTCAGAACTAATTAAAAGAAAACGGGAAAAAAAGATTGTGTCCTGCGGCTGGTTCAGAGACAGCGAGCATTAAATAAATCTGCTGAGAACGAGTTCCTCGTCCAGTTCACAGTCAAGCGGCCGATTCGTGGATTCAGGAGACCAGATTCACTGACCAGAACTAACGCCAACTACTAATTCTGTTCATACACTTACTCATGTATATTTATCATCATAATTGAATATTTGAATAACAATCAGTGCAGAGGATGTTTTTAAAAAGGTTTAGATTAGTTTACAGATTAGTTATTCTGATTAGTGTCTGTTAAAATGACTAATTAGTATATAGTGTTGTTTTGAACAGTCAGTTTTCATTTATTTTTATCTCAGACTTAGTTTTAGTTATTTTAGTACATAAACTTCAGCTAACTGTCTGTCTCTGTCTGCAGAATACTGACGATCTGTTAGTAGCGTCAGCAGAATGCCCAAGTGATGATGAAGATCTCGAGGAGTGTGAGCCTGGAAATGGTGAGTCAGTCTTACCACCTGTGTGTGTTGTTATATGCTGTATAAACACACACACACTCACACACACTCATACAATCTCGTCCAATGTGCAGCTGTGATTGGACAAAATATGCCTCAATTCAAGTTGACAGTCACAGATTGAACCAAAATTAATGTCATTTAGTAGGAACTCTTATGGTTTGAAGTTATTAATAAATGTATATTGTGACATTTATTTCATATAGATTTGATTGTTGGAGCTTGATCAATTATAAATATAAATTATAATAAATTTAAATTAAGGAAACTAAATGAGATTATTTACTTGTGCTTTTGATGAACTCAGACTCCTTTGAATGTATATTCTGAAAACACGTTGTATTACACAGTTTGTTTGTGAAGTAGATGTGTGTAGTGTCAGTGGTGTTGTGAATGGGTCATGTGTGTTTAGGTTGATGTCTGTCTGTCAGCTCATATGGATGAGGTTTAGTCATATACTGGAGCATTTTCTAATGAGGTAATGAGGTGGTTTTATCATCGATCGGTGTGTTTGCAGTCAAATCTCATGACGCGCTTCACTAATGCAGCACATGAACACTGATGTATTCATGCGGTCTCAGGTCATGTGATTGATCTATCCTAGCAACACCTTAGTTACCAGAATCCAACTATCCAATACCTAGAAACTACTGATAACACCTTAGCAACAGGCCAGCATCTGCCTAGCAACCACCAAGAATGCTTCAGGAACCACTCAGCACGCCCTAGCAACCTCCAAGGCACACCATAGCAACCATTTGAGGATGAGCAGTAGTTCATCTGTGTTTTTGAAAGCAAATATTTCTGTTGCACACTGGAGCAGACAAAAGGACAAAGAGAGCAAACAAATTGTGTGACTCACCGTCAAATACTGGACAACAAAGTAAAAGAAAACAAGAAAGATGAAGGTACAAATAAAACAGAGAGAGAGAGCAAGGCTCTGACTGGCATCAGTATGTTCCTCACGTTTGCTGTATCGTGGGAGAGACGGATGAGCCACAGACGAAGCAGAGAGATGGATGGACGGATGGATGGAGGGATGGAAATCTCTGCATTGCGTTTCTACTCCAGGGCCTTACAGAAAAGTCTCATGAATGTCCCTCATCTCAGCTGATCCCGACAGGCTAATTAATCTCTGCCCTCATTAGATGCTCCTAATTACATCATTCACTGGAGCCTGCCGACCATTCTCTAGTTTATAATGAGCTGAAACTACAATCAGTATGACTGTAACACACAACACACTACAGTATGACTGTTACACATAAACACTCTATAGTCTGACTGTAACACACAAACACACAACAGTCTGACTGTTACACACAAACACAACACAGTATGACTGTAACACACAAACACACTACAGTCTGACTGCAACGCAACAGTCTGACTGTTACACACAAACACACTACAGTCTGACTGCAACGCAACAGTCTGACTGTTACACACAAACACACTACAGTCAGACTGTTACACACAAACATGAGACAGTCTGACTGTTGCAAACAAACACACAACAGACTGACTATTACACAAACACGAGACAGTGACTGTTACACACAAACATGAGACAGTCTGACTGTTACACACAAACACTACAGTCTAACTGTTACACAAACACGAGACAGTGACTGTTACACACAAACATGAGACAGTCTGACTGTTACACACAAACACACTACAGTCTGACTGTTACACACAAACACACTACAGTAAGACAGTTACACACAAACACGACAGTCTGACTGTTACACAAACACAGGAGAGTCTGACTGTTACACACAAACACGACAGTCTGACTGTTACACACAAATACAACAATCTGACTGTTAGACAAACACAGGAGAGTCTGACTGTTACACACAAACACATCAGTCTGACTGTTACACACAAACACATCAGTCTGACTGTTACACACAAACACAACAGTCTGACTGTTACACACAAACAACAGTCTGACTGTTACACACAAAAACAACAGACTGTTAAACACACACACACACACACGCACACACACAACAGACTGTTGCACAAAAACACAATAGTCTGACTGTTACACACAATCACACAACAGACTGTTACACACACACACACACACACTCAACAGACTGTTACACAAAAACACAATAGTCTGACCGTTGCACACAAATACCCTACAGTCTGACTGTTACACACAAACATAACAGTCTGACTGTTACACACAAACACAACAGTTTGACTGTTATACACAAAAACAACAGACTGTTACACACACACACACACACACACAAACAGACTGTTACACACAAACACACACACACACACACACACACACACACACACACACACACACACAAACAGACTGTTACACACAAACACACAAGTGTTAGATCTCAAACCTACAGCTGCATAGAAAGAGTGACATGTTGAGTGTCATAGACAGAATTACAGTACAGAGGGTGCAATCATGATTTATATACTGTTTTAATATTTATAAATACTTTGAATTGTTATATTTTTAAATTTTCAGTTTTCAAGTTCACATTTTAACAATGTTGCCATTTTTATAATTTTTAAATATTTCTATTTAGCTTTAATTTATTTTTTATTATCAGTCTTAGCATTTTTGTGGATTATTGCCATTTTTATTAGTTTTTTATTCATATATATATTTAGCTTTAATTTATTTTAATTTCACTTTTAAACACTTTTTAAAAGACTTTTGCCATATTTCTGTTTAGCTTTATTTTATTTTATTTTTGTTTATTTTTTTTCTGTTTTAGTCATTTTTATATATATTATATTTATTTATTTGTTTTATTTGTTTTATTTTTATATTTCTGTTTAGCTTTAATTTCTTTTTATTTCAGTTTTGGTAATTTTCTTATGGGCTTTTCCCATTTTTATTAGTTTGTTTTGGGGGGATGGGCAAGTATTTCCATTTAGCTTTTTCTTTTTTTCTTTTTTTTTTCAGTTTTAGTCATTTTGTTTTGTGCTTTTGTCATTTTTGTTAGTTTTGGGGGGTTTAGCTTTATTTTTAATTCTATTTTAGTTTTAGTAATTTTAGTACTTTAACTTATTTCAGTTACTTCCCAAGGCAACATTTCTCATTTTCACAATTTGTACTTTTTTCATTTAATAATTTATTTATATAAATATTAATATATTTATATGCAGTGAACAAAAGTGAATTTAATAGTTTTTGTTTTAGTTAACAACACTGGATACAGTGAAGCATTTATCTTTCATATACATGCATTATATGTGAGGCATTGCAACACTGAATGCTTATGTATATGAAGAAAAAACACACACATATATGTATATATAAGGACAAGCTGGTTTTGATTTATAGCTTTATAAATTGGTTTCATTGGCTCTATAAAAACAATAAAGTAGCTCTGTGTCTCTTCGTATAAAATCAAGATATTCTTAATTTATTAGTTGCAGAAGCAAGTCTAACAAAACAAACATGAATATTTCAGCGGGCTGCATATGAAATGTGTGGTTTGATGTGAAGCGAGTACATTTATAGAGGTTAATCTCAGTCTCTCTGAGCATCTGGGCTCCCGGTGTCTTCTGTCATCAATTATTAAGCATCGGGGTCAGTCTCACCCCCGCCGTCGCTCTAGTGTTCAGCTTCAAAATCAAATTAGCTAAGAGAGAGACAACTCCAATCTCCCAATCTTCCCCATGGCCCGTGCGCCTGCAGCAAACAGCAGTCACATTTCCAACTTTCATTACTGCGTGTGGATGTAAACAGGCTCCTGAATGTCCAAAATGAGCTGGACGTTTTTCTGGACATAGGAGTTTCATTGTGCTGCTCGTCTTGTCGTGAATGTGATCCAGTAGATCATCTGTTCGCACTTTTACAACACAAAACACTTCTTCCTTAGTATTTTTGTCTTATTTTCTGGTACAAATATTTAAACATTCTCAAATCAAAATATAATTACTTGAAGCAAAATTAGACATTAGATAACAAGTCTTATTTTCTGGAAAAAAAACATCTAAATTAAGTGAGTTTACGCTTTAAAAAAGAAAAAATATCTGCCAACGAGGTCAGAAAAATCAACTTGTTTCCCTTTTGATTTAAGTTCATTTTTCTGACCCCACTGGTGGATAGTTTTTGCTTCTTAAAAGCATAAGGTCACTTAATTTTAATACATTTTTCAGAAAACAAGACTTAATATCTTAAATAATTTTGCTTCTCAAGTAAATGTAACTTGATTTAAGGAAGTTGAGATATTTGTATTGCAAAAAAAAGACAATATTGTAGAAGAAAATCATCTTTTGCAGTGCAATTAGACTTAAAGCTGAGAATAATGAACGATATTGGGTGTAATACATAACTAACTATTTAATTACAGAGAGGGATTACTCTTGATTTTTCTGCAATTTAATTACTGTTACTTCTGATGTAATTGCATTAAATACTTTATAAACTGTAAAACAAGTTCTATATAAAACAGTAGTGGATTTAACATAGAAATGTAACATCTAATGTTATAAAAAAATTTAATGTAACCTTTAAATACTGTGGTCAGCTCAACAATCATTTATGCAACTTTACGTTTATTTTAAATAATTAAAAGAGCCATTTCATTTCTGTCCTTGTGTTGTTCAGCTAGTCGAGGTTGATTTGGCATCCATTACTTTTTGAGAGATAGCAATCTAATTACACTGTCGAAGATGTAATTAGTAGCTAATAATTAATGACTTGTTTAGAGTATCTTACCCAAGACTGATCATGAATTCAGTGAAGGAGAGAAAGCGCTTTCAGAGATGTTTCCTTTTGTTTTGTTGCTGTGTTTGCTGCTTGTATTCCATTTTCTCCATCTCAAAACTGCAGTGTAAGCACAGAAGTGTGTATTTTTAGTCTGTTTGAGTTGATGCAGGTGCTCTGTGCTAGTTCAAGATCAGTGATTTTATTCTGTGCATTTCTCACTATTAATGACATTTAATTTGCCAGTTAAAGTACAGCGCGTCTCTAGCAGTTTGTCTGGCTTAAATTGCGCCTCTCGCAATGGATTTATAAATTGTTCATTTGTAAGTGTCATTTGTTGCAGTTTCAAGAAATAAAAGCAAAGGAGTGAACTATGAATAAAGCTGCAGTCATTACTCCAGTTACTGATGATGCTCACAGTGGCACTTACTCACTCCAGACAATCATCGTGAAACAAGTGAGAACGGCACTGCACTGAGCATGTGAGATATTAGTTTGTACGCATGAGTCATGATGCTATTCTGATGTCAACGCAACTGTCACAGGAGGCAAAGTTTGACCAATCACAGACTGGAACAATGATTTCTGATCTATAACGAGACTTGTCACAAACACACAGACAGGCTGATGGGTTGCGTCTGTGGACTGTCAGTTTGAGTAGGTTCAGATCTCTTTGCTCGTTTACATCAGTTCTCCTTCAAGTGTGTTTTAGAAAAGGTAATCGCCAAGACTCAAGGTTCCTCTCCTGCAAGCGATCGATTCTGCCCTCTCTGGGAACAGATTACCCTGGATTTCCTTGCGTATCATAAGATATTCCAACAAATTTAATAAAAGCAGAAAATATTGTTGTGCCCGGTGGCACATTAACGAGCGGGCTCGTATAATTCACAAACTGACAGTGTCAGTTACTGAATTATCAGACTCCATTCGGCGCCATTGACAGATCATTCCTCTAAACGGCTGGTCGCCTCCAGCGGCTTTTTCTAGCAACGGATATAAAAGATTTGTCGGCGGTGAACGGGCGTTTCTTTTATGCAGATGGTTTCGGTGAACTGTTCCCCAGACTCTCAAGCCACAGACGCACTCCTCTAAGCCAGGGCTTTTGGGTGGGACGGACTCTGTGAAAGATACCATTAACATACTGTTTCCTTTTCAGCTTCTAACAGTCGTATATGTGTTCTGAATGTTAATGTCACCTTTTCTCCTGGTAAATTCTTTGAGCTTAATGACTCTGTTCATCAATATGCAAACAGGAAGCTCTTTTTGAAGGTTCTGCTGGTTAAGGGGAGGGTGCCGTGTTGATGCCATGGTTTGAGGAGGTTTCCCAAAGCGCACAGATCACAGCCAAACAGTCCTTCCCCCCAAGCAATGTTTGTCACACTAATTTGCCTCATCATATGAATAACAATGATGTGCATTATGTGTTTAAACAGAACAATGTCTTCTGCAGCCCATTTTCCTAGATTCATGCTCCATCTCAGGTGTTGATGCCACAGATGAAACTGTTTGACAAATCTGAGCTGAATCCTAATGAATACTTGAATACGTCTTGTGTAATTTCAACTTTTGACATTCCTTGACGAGCCAGTTCCGGGGAAAAACGGGCCTTTGTTATTATCGGTGTGAGATTTTTCCAAGGGACAAGCTTATGGATAATTATCTTGAAAGATTTGGTCTGTGTTTTGGGGGGGAAAGTCTTGTGGGACAGTAATTTGAAAATATCACCTTCGGTATCCCGGGGTGAGAGTGGGAAGTTTTGCATATAGATCCTCATCATTAGCGAGCTATCACCATGCCAACGGGGAGCGGGGATTATGAGCTTTACCAGCTCCGGGAAAACATTCACTGAATGATGAATTCAAAACACTTTACCTACTTTGAAACATGGGCTGAAATTTGTTTATCACTATCCCAGAACAATCTTACACAGCTTTCTTTTTGTAATTTTTTTTTTCATGCAAAAATCATGCGGCCAATTTGTTGATGTAAGTGACCTGTACTACGTGGTTTGCTCTCTTCTTAAACATGCAGTCAGTGAGTGGAGCTTAGCACAGCTAGTGCTAGCATTAGTACAGACATAGAACTGTTTTTGTAGGATTTTTACATGAATGTACATTCTAGCTTATGCACTGGATGCTTAAGTTTAACTGTTTCTCTGTACTACTCTAACCCTGTAATGTATACGACTGTAATGCCTTAGCAGTAGCCTAGCTGTTTGTAGTCTGATTTTAAAAACTAACTTTAGAACTAACCTCATGAAGTCTTAGTGCTGTTCTAATGATGGTTCTTCTCTCTCTCTTGTGTGTCTGCTTGCTTGGGTTCCCACTAACGCCGTGTTCCTTCTCTCTTTCGTCCTAGGAGGTGAACTAGTGTTGCCAATTATAACTGTGGATTCCCTTGACCCCCCGTCAATTGTGACACGTTACCCCGTTATCCCCCCACCCCCGACCTATCGCCCCTTCCTCACCTTGCTCGAGACCACCAAAGAGTCTCTCCCCTTGCCCGGCCGGCCCCCCTGTCCGCTGGACCAGGAGGACTGCGAAGAGCCCATGGAGGTTTCGGCCTACGGCTCGGGCGAGATGACCGAATCCGATGATGAGGATTACTATAAAAACTCCCCCATGGTCACTGACCGGACCGTACTCCCCCCTCCCCCCGCGGCCGGAAACCCCCGAGGTGACCGGCCCTTCGCCCGTTTGCCCGACTCCCATCGGCCACCGCTGCCGTTCACCCCCACGGCCCCCCCGGGGCCCCGGCTCAAACCCGGCATCAACAGCGGCCCCAACATCCCCGCGGGTAAAATGAACACCCGCGATCAGGTGCTGCTGCCGCCCGTCCAGCCATCGGGCGACCCTGAACAAGGCGGGCGGCATCGACACATCCCAGGTATAACCTATCCTCCCAATTTCCCCCATGTGCCCACTACAGACCCCTCGTCCCCGGATCGAGGGCCTCCGGGAGCGGTGGAGGTGATCCGAGAGTCCAGCAGCACGACGGGCATGGTAGTGGGCATCGTGGCCGCAGCTGCCCTCTGCATCCTCATCCTGCTCTACGCCATGTACAAGTACCGCAACCGCGACGAAGGCTCCTACCAGGTGGACCAGAGCCGCAACTACATCAGCAACTCGGCCACGCAAAGCAATGGCGCCCTGGTGAAGGAGAAGCAGCCCGGGACCGCCAAGACGGGCACGAAGAGCAAGAAGAACAAAGACAAGGAGTACTACGTCTGAGCTTGGCCTCCGGAGGGACCGAGGAGGAAGTGAGGGGGAGAAGGAGAGAGATAGGATGAGGAATGGAAAGGGAGGTCTGGGTATTTGTCGGCAGTTTACTGGTCACATTTAGAGCTCTGACATCCATCTTCTTTAATTTCCCGTCTCGTCTAGCTGTTGGTCTCATTTCCAGCAGAAGCTGAAGAGTTTGGAAGCGTCTAGGGTTTGGAATCATCCCCTCCTTCATTTCCATTTTTGATAGCTAATCCTTATTACAAAGAGAAACTCTGCAAACCTTTTGTATTGAAGAAAAGTGGATTTTTCCTCACACGTAATTTGACGCTTTAGTTTGTTCTTTGTATATATACACACCGCGTAAGTCCTCGATATTCAGATCGTCATGTCAAAACACCCGCATGCGCGCCAGGCTGCTCGGACGATCCATTGTTGCTCCATCAGAGCATTGGATGCGGTTGAGAATGGTTTGGGAAGGGGAGCAGTTCAGCTGGAACGGCTTGGCATAGGTGAAATTTCAGGAACAGATGGTGCCGAAAACGTTTAGCAGTCACACTCCTCCGTAATACTGCCAAACCAGCTCCATGTCAAATCCGTCTCGCTCTCTTTCCAAGTGCTTCACGTTTCCATCCTCCGCTCCCTCTTTCTCTCTTTCCCCGCACCCTTTCTTGGCTTGTTCTCTCTTTTTCTCCTTGTCCTTGGTGCTCAGGAGCAGATGCAACGTAATTCTGTTGTGTTTCCAGCATGTGGTATTCAAAATGAAAAGAGGCAAAAACTGTTTCTGTGGAGTCAAACAAATAAATATATATCTATATATCGAACCGTTACAACTAGCGAAAACATCTGTGGATGATCCCTTCAGCCGCCTGGACTCTCGGAGGCCCGCAGTTACCCCGCGTTCCAGCAAATATTCGTCATGTGTTTTTGGGGTTCCGCAGGGCTCTGTCCTGGACCCGCTGAGGATCTTGGTTTCTGCTCCACGTTCAGCAACCTGAAACCCCCAACAGCAAATAGATATATTCATATACAGATATTTGAAAAGACAAAGGGACACTGGAAGCCTGACGCGATCGATCAAGACCCACATCACGTTAATGAACCGTCTCAGTGGAAAACGGCAGAGCAGGATGCTAGAATGTCTTTTGTTTTTTTTCTATGTGTGTGTGCGTGCTTTATTTTTTATTTCGTCTCAATGTCAAAGGGAAAAGACAATAACGTTCCAGTTAATGTACATCCCATGTAGGGAACGTGAACTCTCCTGCGTCTTTGACCACGTTCTCTCAGGAGGAAAGTAGGTATGAACTTTGCGCATTTAATGGAACGGACTCTCTCGAAAGAAAGATGAAATGGCCTGTTCCTTGGAAGATGTACATCTTGAACTCTAGTATTCTAATTTTCTCAACTCTGTTAAAAGAACTAAACTCTACACTGAAAAGAAAATGTTTAAAACAGTTTGTGAAATGTCTAAATATTTGAATCTCATCCCAGTGCTAAAAGAGATGTGTTTTTCCTAATTATCATCCCTAAGAAAAAAAAGAAAGAAAGTGCAATGAAATGCAAAGATCAATGAATCGGATTCCAGAAGGCAGATGGTCTTTTGAATAATAAACAGCTAAATGTGATTTGGTTCACAAGAGAACATTTCCTTTACCAGGCGGGAAAGTAACTCTTTGTATCCAGGAGACTTTGATCGTCGACTCCATCCTCCGTTTGAATCATGTCGCTCGCTTTACTCAGCGTTTGGAGGGCTGTTCATACTCCATACTCACTCAACGAGGACCAGACATCATCATTTGATTTCACTCTTCCATCTCTGTGTGTTTGCGTGTGCGTTTGTGCACTTGTTTGTCTGTGTGAATGTGTTTCCATTCTTTCCGTTCCTGTTCAGGTTTGTCGGTTGCGTTTCTCCTCAGCTCCCTTGTTCTTTCTAAATGTTATCGTAGAGTGTTCCAGTGAGATGAATCTGCATAAGTGTATATTAACAGAAGGGAATACAATTGGTTATATACTTCTTACACCCCGTGTCGTGTGCTTATTTCAGATTCACACTTTTCTTCCAGAATAATCTTCCTCACTTTGGCTCGACACAAACACTTGGAGAGTGTAAACTGGAGTATTTATAGTACAGTGTAACTCTGGACTCGTAAAACACATTTACGTGAGTGCCAGAAGGTCTTTAATTCTCAGAATGCTATGCGCTTTCTTATTCAACATTTAAAATAAAGCAGAAAACATTATAATGATCAGAAAATGAAACCTTTATAATCTCGAATTGGAGTCCTGATATGTTTCCAACATCAGACTAATCAAACTGATGCTGATAGTAATAAAAACACGTACTTTATTTCCTTTCATTGATCATTAATCAGTGATGTGATCAGTCGTCTGAGAGGTGTTCATTCTGTCCAGCTGAGATAGACCTGTTTTCATTATTGTTCTCCATATAAACACAGACTGAGCTCTCTGACCACTGATTCACATGATACGACAGTTCAGACACTGTCAAAAACAGTTCAACTTTTACAGCATGATTTATATTGTATGGAAGCCCTGAACCACAATGTGAGGGGAAAAAAAGTCAAGCTGGAAGAGAAATTGTCTTGGATCCTTCCTGAGCCCAATCTTAAGAATTTGTTTTTTCTGTCTTTGAATTTTTTCACTTTCCAATTTGTTTCTTTTCCGAAAAATGTTTTTCTCTCTCTCTCTTAAAGAAAACAACAAAAAAGCTTTTTTTCTCTCTCTTAAATTTTATTTCCTAAATAGGCAACACAAGAGAGAGAAACAAACGGAAGTCCTGAACCGAAGCGTCAAAAGCAGTGTTAGTTCATTCCTGAGTCTTGAGTGCTAAGAATTTCTCTCTCACTTTTTTTTTTCCTCACTCTAAACTTTTTTTTTCTCTGAACCATTTTTCTTTCCCAAGAACATTTTTTTTCTCCCTCTCCAATTTTTATCTCTATCAATTTTTTGAAAGAAAAAAAAATTGAAAGAAATATAAAGAAATCAATTGAACATTGAGCAAACAGGATAGTAAGAGGCGTTGCAACTGTCTAACATGTTTAGATAGACCAACCGTTCAAAAAAAATTGAGAAAAAAGTTTTCGAAGAGACAGTGTCAAAAAAAGTCAACTTTTAAAACACATTTGATATTGTATAGAAGCTCTCTGTCTATATATTTTCCGATGTTTTTTTTCTTGCCAAATAACTTTTTTCTCTACCCAAAACAATTTTTTTCTCTCTGTTCTTTTACTCAAAAAAAGTACATTTATTTATTTATTTTTTGTTGTTGTTGTTGTTTTGTTTTTGTTTTGTTTTTTCCTCGGTGAGAAATAGAGGTTTTTAATGCGAGAGAAAAAAATGAAGAGAGAAAAAATGTTTTTGGAGCAAGAAAAAAGTTTTTTGTTTTTGTTTTGTTTTTGTTTTCCCAAAAACATTTTTGCTCTCTGTTTTTTTTTTCTCCCTGTTTTTTCTCTCTGAAATTTTTCTGTCCCATAAAACATTTTTCTCTCTCCATTTTTTTATTTCAGATTTTTTTCTTCAAACAATTTTCCCTCCATGTTTTTTTTTCTCCCTGATTTTTTCTTTCACATAAAACAGTTTTTCTTTCTGTCCAGCATTTTTTTCTCAGAATTTTTCCTGAAAAAATAAACTTTTCTCTCTGATGTTTTTTCTTCTCTCTCTTATTTTTTTCTCTCTGAATTTTTCCTCTTGAAAAAAAAAACATTTTTCTCTCTCAGATTTTTTTCTCTCTGAAATTTTATCTCCTAGAAACTTTTTTCTCATTCCAATTTTTTTTTCTCTGAAATGTTTTTCTCTGCCAAAGACATTTTTCGCTCTCTCCAAATTTTTGCTTTCTCTCTACCAAAACACTTTTTCCCCTCTCCAAAAAAAGTTATCCAAGTAATGACGGGCAAAAACAGCACAGAGAGAAGCATCTCAATTGTCAAGTACATGTTTCAATAGACCAAAAATTTAAAAAAATAAAATAAAATAAAAAACATGACAATGAACGTGATAAATGTAAAACATTCTCCTAAACGTAATATCAAAATTATCAGAGAAAGCCACATAAGCAGCAGCTTTCATGCTTAATGATAGCGGCACCTGGTGGCAGAGGTTGGTAATGTGACGAAGGTTTTTTAGAGAGAGAAAAAAGTTTGAGAGAAAAACAGAAAAAATAAAATCTTAGTACTTATGACACAAACTATTATGTTTTGTTCACGTTGTGGTTCAGGGCTTCTGTAGTTCGCAGCATAAGCGTTAGATTTCATGACTATAGTGATGTCACTACACTACACAACATATCAGTGCAGTTTGCAAAAAAAAAAAACATACATAAAAAATAATAATAAAATAAAATAAGTGCAGTTTGCGATTTTTTCATGAACTTAGTCTCTGTGTTAAGTGTCTTAAGATCTAGTCTGACTAACTAGCAGTTAGCCAAGGAGTAATCAGTTTCATTTTTTGGATTCAACTCAGACTAATCTGTTTTTATGTAACTGAATTTAAAAAATTGTGACCAGTCTTAAAGAAAAAAGTTAGATGACTAACTTGTAAAACTAGTCTAAACCTTTTATGCAACCGGCCTCAGATGCAAACGTCTGTCACCGCATTCACAGCTACTGAAATACACTGAAATGAAATAAAAATACATTAATGTCAGCCATAAATTCAGATGTGACATTTCACCTGCTGACAAACCATGACCGACCAATAAAGACTCTGTTACGAAAACCAATGTGAAAAAAAAAAAAGTTAATTTTATGTTAATTTCAAAATGTTAATTTCAGGACAAACGACGTGAGGATTGAAGATGTGAAAGATGGGAAGTGTTGAAAAGTGCAGATGTGTTTCACAACAAACACACAGCTCTCCTCCTGCAGTTTCCATGGAAACAGGCTTCTGTCCTTTATGACAGCAAGTGTGTGTGTGTGTGTGTGTGTGTGTGTGTGTGTGTGTTTGGGGTTTAACTGAGTCTCCAGTGATCTCTGGAAACAGGCAGAGAAATAAAACAGACCAAACTGAAGATGAAAACAAAAAGAACTGCCAGTGTTTGTCTTCTGACCAATGATTTATTCAGTAATCAGGAGATTTAAGACCATTTCTCTAATAAATATCACAATCCATAATGCTTGTAGTCCTGGAAATCACAGTTTGTCCCTGATAGTTCCAGCTTTTCATGAACGCAGTCTACCAGCAAACACACATCTTCAACACACAGAGTTACAACAATACAAGCTTTACTCACACACACACACACACACACACACACACACACACACACACACACACACTCCATTCACTCAACCAGCTCATCTACAGGAGTGTTTAGACATGAACAAATATTATTCTATTCAAAAATCATCCAAAACCATCACTGCCAAATGAACCAATGTGACCTGAAAATTGGCTTTGATGAGCAAATAAAAATGCCATCACAAATATGGCAAAAAAAAAAAACAAACAAACAAACAAAAAAAAAACAGCTAAATGTCAGTCACAGAAACAAAAACAAACTGTTTTGTGTTTGATAAGAAATTATGACACAAACAGTAATTTACTTTTATGCATGTTGCAGACCATTTTATCCAAAATTATTTAAAATGACAAATTTGAACAACTATAAGAAACACATTCTGATATTAAAGCTGCAAAGCTTAATTTGAAATAGAAACATTTCAAACCTGTGAAATTATGAAAATCCCCATAAAGTAAAAAAAAAAAAAAAAAAAAAATCTGTCCAAAATATATTTCAAATATATGCTGTAAACAGTGAAGCTAAATGAAACATATTTTTGAACTAGAAAATATATTTAGTTTCAATATTTATATAACAATATTTTATGTTTTATCAAATGTGATTGAAATATATGGAGGGCAATATATATATAATTTTGTCAAATAGAATTAAAAAATAAAAATATATCTAAATTTTATATATCTATATCTATCTATATATATATAAAGTATGATTTTGCTGTATGGGTCTAAATGGTTGAAATATTCCTTTGTACATTTTATAAAGTTCACACGTTCGCTGTAAATCAAACCCCTGATCTGGTGTTTGATCCGGTCTGATGTTAGAGTGATGTTTTCTGGTATTGTTTTAAATATCATTCATTTCAGCATATGAATCGCTGATCTCAAATGGCGCAGCTTTTAAATCTCAGCACTCTTCACTTGATTATTCCAGCAAAGATTTCTAATTAAAGTCATTTAAACTCTGAACACGTCGACTTTAACAAGGTGCTTTTACACTGATGTGTCATAAATGTGATGAAGGAATCAGAAGAACGGATAAATCTCTCTCAAAAGCGGACTCTCGTGAGGAAGTCCCACAGGAGCCAATTAGATGATTTCTTTACTTTCACATGCAGAACACATTCCCACACATCGACTCTGTGTTTCCATGAATCATTTACAAATCTGATTGTGTTCAGAACGTTCTGTCAAACTGGACTGAACCGCAGGTCAGTAACTGATGATCGACGGTGGGAAATAAAACAAATGCATCCACTTCTAAAGAGGTTTTTTCATCGTTGGTCTATCAGGTGTGGAGATCAGCGTTATAGTCTGTGGAGACGGTTACTCTTGTTCTTATCTTTCATGTTTGTCTCTCCACACAAGCGTGAGTTCAGACTCCTCAGAGGCTTCTGGAAGTGGTCTGTGTTTCGCCTCAGAATCCGCTGGTTGTGACCCATAAACTGTCAGCTTCTGCAGAAAAAACAAAGATGAAAAACAAACCAATGCATCTTTTTGTTTGAATAAAGAGGAAAGAAAAATAAACAAATGTCTTGTAAATAAATGTTTCTTCTGTTCATCAAAACACATGAAAATGTATTTATGATATATCAATGCATTTCACAACACAAATATAAGTGTACTTATATAACGCTTTTCACAATACACACTGCAGCTTTTATTATCCAACTATATACTACCATATACACAACTTTACATGTAGAGCTGTATGATAATATAGTCTACGTTTTACTATATAGCCAACTATAATATTTATTTAACTTTACATATAGAGCTGTGCAACAATATAGTTTGTTTTGTTACATATCCAACTATACTATATATATATATATCCAACTTTATATATAGAGCTGTGCAATAATGTAGTTCACATTTTGCTGAATATACTATATATGCAACTTTATATATAGAGCTGTATGATAATATAGTCTACGTTTTACTATATAGCCAACTATACTGTATATCTAACTTTACATATAGAGCTGTGCAATAATATAGTTTGTTTTGTTATATTTCAAACTATAGGACATATCCAACTTGATATATATATACAGTATATAGTTGCATGATAATACAGTTCATGTTTTGCTATATATGCAACTATACTATACATCCAACTTTGAATGTAGAGCTGTGCAATAATATTTGTTTTGTTATACATTCATCTGTACTATACATTAAACTTTAAATATAGATGATATATTGTGATAATATACAGTAGCTAACATTTTGCTATATATCCAACTATATATGTAAAGCTGTGCAATAATTTGTTTTGCTATATATCCAACTATATAAACTATATAAATGCACCAGATAAAGAAAATACAACTCTGACAACATTAATCATGGTCAATTATCAAAAACTGCTCATGTTCCTGTTCAGTCTGAAGATAATCATTTTCAGCATTCTGATGGGTGTTATTAGAGTTGAGTGTTTGATTTTCAGGATGTTTTTGTGGAGGGTGAATGTCTTCACGCAGGTCATTCTCACAGTGAACTCATGAAAGCTGGAGTCTCTGGGACTCGTGGGAAGGGCTGAAGAGCTCCAGGGCAAACGCTGACTCCACCGCAGCTCTTTCATTCTGCAGTCCTTTCAGAAACACTCATGCATTTCACAGCAAAGCGCTGCTGCGAAGTGACTCAAACGTGCTCAAAGAGAAAAGGCAAACAGAGCTGTCAGGCGCTTATTATTCTGAACGCCGCTCATCAGGAGCGTCCAAAGTAAAACTATGGGAATACGTTCATCCAGAAATGTAAATTCTGTCATCATTAATGACTTACTTTTCGAAGCTAAACATCTGCTTTTGAGTTCCACTGAAGAACGTCACTGGATAAAGAAAGGCCTGAGAAAAGACTATCATAACCTAATGCGGGGCTAGTTGTCACACACATGGTTTGAATGTTTCAACACATGCTAGCATGACAAAACTTAGCAACATTACACACAGAAAAAAGTGTGCTAACATTAATAAATCTTTGCAAGATATTACTGAATATAATA
>CM077221.1:740835-753335 GCA_039654775.1 Spinibarbus caldwelli
ATGAGAATAAAACAAACAAGAACACTGATAGGCCAATTAAGAAAATAAATGACCAATAAATGCCAGGTTACATAAAAACCACCATAGCCAGTCTACCTGATAGCCCCGATAGGCCATGTGATAAACGTGCTATGCGAAAAGCTGCGAAAAGCTGAGAAAGGCTGAGAAAGGCTGAGATAATCCCAGCTATGCGAAAGGCTGCAATAAGCCAATAATGTGAATAAAAATTAAGTGCTGTGATATGCCGATTAATTGAAGGGTCACTAAAGGCCAAATTACCTAGAAATAAAAGTATTACCTGATGGCCACGATAGGCTGTGCTATTAGAAGGGTCACGATATACCAGTTTTGTGAATAAAACAAAGAAAAGCCATGAAAGGGCAATAATGTGAAGGGCCGCGATAGGCCAGGTTATGTAAACAATAGTATTTAATTTTACCTGATGGCCATGATAGGAAATGTCAGGAAAAGGCCTCGATAGGCCATGCAATGTGAAGGCCACGATAGGCAAAAAGCAAAAGTCAGCCTAACCCGATGACCATGATGAGCAAAGCCATGCGAAGGGCCACGATAGACCACGCGATATGAAGGCCGCGATAAACCAAGCAGTACCGAAGCCAACAGACATGAGGAAACTGAACAAAACCACCATCAGTAGCTAGGACTCGATGGGCTGTGTAATGACCATGCACTCGCAGCTTGATAGAGGAGCATGAACCCCGCGTTCAGCTGCATTCGTAGCAGCAGCAGTCCAAAAGAATGACTTTGGATAAAAGCGTCTGCTAAATGACTAAATGTATAAAGAAATACAGTCAGTGCTAGTTCAAGGCAAGGTTTTGGGACACTCTAAAACACTTAATATGGCTTAATGTTTTAAAACAGTGACATTGGAGGGCTGTCAGTAATTACTGTCAATACTAATAACATTATTAATAATAACCTTATTAATAATATTACTATTAATAAAGCAGAATAGCCCAGAATATGAACGCAACGCGCTGCACGTTATGCTTCCATAGAAACGCTTAGCATAAGGTAATGGACAAAGACGGTGATTTAAAAAGACCAAATCTGTTTATTAAAAATATATTAAGCACAGAGAAGCAGAGAGTATGAGAATATGCCCAGAATATGAACGGAACGGAACATTCTAAAACGCTTAACGTGAGAAACGCTTAACGTGGCTTAATGCATTAAAACGGTGTTTTAAAAAGACTCAGTAAACACATTATTAATAAAGAATTCTATTTACAGACAAGCAGATGAGTCCAGAATAAGAAAGCAACGCACCGTTTTAAAGCATTAGAGTTTTCCTTAAAACGGTTTTCTATGGGAGGAAAATGCTTAAACTCGTTGCGTTTTTTATTGTGGACTCATCTGCTTGTCTGTAAATAGAATGCTTTATTAATAATGTGTTTACTGAGTTTGGTCTTTTAAAAACACCGGCCGTTTTAATGCATTAAGCCACGTTAAGAGTTTTAGAATGTCGAACGCGTAGTTTCACGTGTTTTCTCCACCTTAGACAAAACATTATTAAAACTCTTAACGTGGCTTAATGGATTAGCACGTTGCTTTCCTGTACATAATGTATATTTTTATTAAAATATAAAAAATTGGGCTTTTTATTATATTAAGCCACGTTAGCCCGCTTTTCTATGGCTTATCGTTCAAGTCAGCTCATATCTGGGCTCATTTGCTTGCGTGTACACATATTTTTAATACTTTTTATAGCATATTTGCTCTTTTTTCCTCTTCATTAAGCCGCGTTAAGTGTTTTATGAAGCAAGGCAGCTGTATGAATTGCTGCAAGTTGTAAAGTAATCATTTGTCCGAGCTCAACTGGTTTTAAGAGAGAACGCAAACATCTTTGCGAGAGAACACAAAAGTTTTCAGAGGGAACGCAAAATGTTTGAAAAATATTTTTTTCTCCCACCCCGATTTTTTCCCACCACCATGTCCTTTAAGGGGCTCCGTAGTTTCGAAATTTCAATGGTTTTCATTGGGAGGCGATCTCTGGGACCCCGTGAATCACGCGAGTTCATTAGATCGCCCTCCAGCGGCGAAACATTGAACCAGCGTCTATGGCTTTTACCTGATCTCAGATCAGTTTCATCAATTTGTAGACATTTTAACAAGACATTTCTGTAAATAAAAGGATGAGAAGTATATCTTTCTGGCCTATATACAGGTGCATCTCAATAAATTAGAATGTCGTGGAAAAGTTCATTTATTTCAGTAATTCAACTCAAATTGTGAAACTCGTGTATTAAATAAATTCAATGCACACAGACTGAAGTAGTTTAAGTCTTTGGTTCTTTTAATTGTGATGATTTTGGCTCACATTTAACAAAAACCCACCAATTCACTATCTCAACAAATTAGAATACTTCATAAGATAAATAAAAAAAATTAAAAAAAACCAAACATTTTTAGTGAATTGTTGGCCTTCTGGAAAGTATGTTCATTTACTGTATATGTACTCAATACTTGGTAGGGGCTCCTTTTGCTTTAATTACTGCCTCAATTCGGCGTGGCATGGAGGTGATCAGTTTGTGGCACTGCTGAGGTGGTATGGAAGCCCAGGTTTCTTTGACAGTGGCCTTCAGCTCATCTGCATTTTTTGGTCTCTTGTTTCTCATTTTCCTCTTGACAATACCCCATAGATTCTCTATGGGGTTCAGGTCTGGTGAGTTTGCTGGCCAGTCAAGCACACCAACACCATGGTCATTTAACCAACTTTTGGTGCTTTTGGCAGTGTGGGCAGGTGCCAAATCCTGCTGGAAAATGAAATCAGCATCTTTAAAAAGCTGGTCAGCAGAAGGAAGCATGAAGTGCTCCAAAATTTCTTGGTAAACGGGTGCAGTGACTTTGGTTTTCAAAAAACACAATGGACCAACACCAGCAGATGACATTGAACCCCAAATCATCACAGACTGTGGAAACTTAACACTGGACTTCAAGCAACTTGGGCTATGAGCTTCTCCACCCTTCCTCCAGACTCTAGGACCTTGGTTTCCAAATGAAATACAAAACTTGCTCTCATCTGAAAAGAGGACTTTGGACCACTGGGCAACAGTCCAGTTCTTCTTCTCCTTAGCCCAGGTAAGACGCCTCTGACGTTGTCTGTGGTTCAGGAGTGGCTTAACAAGAGGAATACGACAACTGTAGCCAAATTCCTTGACACGTCTGTGTGTGGTGGCTCTTGATGCCTTGACCCCAGCCTCAGTCCATTCCTTGTGAAGTTCACCCAAATTCTTGAATGGATTTTGCTTGACAATCCTCATAAGGCTGCGGTTCTCTCGGTTGGTTGTGCATCTTTTTCTTCCACACTTTTTCCTTCCACTCAACTTTCTGTTAACATGCTTGGATACAGCACTCTGTGAACAGCCAGCTTCTTTGGCAATGAATGTTTGTGGCTTACCCTCCTTGTGAAGGGTGTCAATGATTGTCTTCTGGACAACTGTCAGATCAGCAGTCTTCCCCATGATTGTGTAGCCTAGTGAACCAAACTGAGAGACCATTTTGAAGGCTCAGGAAACCTTTGCAGGTGTTTTGAGTTGATTAGCTGATTGGTATGTCACCATATTCTAATTTGTTGAGATAGTGAATTGGTGGGTTTTTGTTAAATGTGAGCCAAAACCATCACAATTAAAAGAACCAAAGACTTAAACTACTTCAGTCTGTGTGCATTGAATTTATTTAATACACAAGTTTCACAATTTGAGTTGAATTACTGAAATAAATGAACTTTTCCACGGCATTCTAATTTATTTAGATGCACCTGTATATTATCTCTCCATAAAACAAAACAAAACAAAACAAGTTCTGCAAATTAATATAAAATATTTTAAAAGACACATATTATACAAAAACTTCATCTTTAATGGTATTTTATCATTTTTATGGCATTTAATGTATTATACTTTCAATAAAACATTTGCAGTGGGGTTGTAAAATCAGTTTTTATACATGTTTTAGCCTGAGTTTTTGATGCATTTACACACTTCTGAGCAGCAGGCATCACCAGCGTGTGGTGTTTCGAGTGCTTTGAAACACTGAATCATTTTGTGAAGCAATTGGTTCAGTTGATTCGAAGCTTTGAAAAGTTTCATTTCTCCCATCCAGTGTTGCCAACTTAGCAATTTTTCACACTACCCTAGCAACGTTTTCTTCCAAAAGCACCTAGCAACAAATTTAGCTAATTTTTAAAAATTTATTTGGCAATTTTTAGCAACTTTTTATAAGTGACTCAAATGACAAAAAGGCACACATTTTCCATCCAAATTACACAGAAAGAGGAACCCAAAGATGCCTCGCAGTACACACATCAAGTGAACTAACACCTTGTTAGAAGCTTGTTCCTGCGATTGTTGATCAGTTAGTACACTATAAGAAAAATATCTAGAAAAATGGAAAAGTAGTAATTTTCCAGGACATTATCCATTATCCACTGTAACCCTGTAACCCAAAAACACAAAATACAATGCGTAATTTAAAATCCAGGTAAAAAAAAACAAACAAAAAAAAAAACTGAAAAATCAATATGGAAAAGTCCTTCACATTAAAATAGTAGATTGTGCCCTATTTCTACTGACTTTTATTAGAGTTTAGCACACTAACTAACGGCTAATACACTGCTTTAATAATTCAATGTTGTATTTAAAAATAATTATATTTTAATATTATTTTAAGTTATATTATTTTACAAAAAAAAAATTAACATATATAAAATATATTTTTTACTGAGGCTTGATGTAGGCTTAGTGACACAATTTTGCGTTGTAATTACGTAATGATGTCATTGTGCAATGACCTCACAATGTCATTTAGCAACTTTTAGCAACAAATTGACCTTCCTTTAGCAACTTCCCCTAAAAATTAGTCATCAACTGCAAAAAATGAAACAGAGTTCAGTGCTTATATACTCAGTTGTCAGGTAGTGATTGACCAGACCTGTTAGTGTGAATGAATGACGTGGCATTGGAGTCTTCTTTAAAGAACTTATGCTTTCATTTCTGTGACGCAGCACTGAATTTTCAGCATCATTACTCCAGTCTTCAGTGTCACATGATCCTTCAGAAATCATTCTAATATGCTGATTTGCTGCTCAAGAAACATTTCTGATTATTATCAATGTTGAAAACAGTTGTGCTGTACAGTATTTTTGTGGAAAGCATTTTATTTTTCAGGATTCACAGATGAATAGAAAGTTCAGAAGAACAGCATTTATTTGAAACAGAAATCTACTAACTATTATAAATGTCTTTAATGTCACTTTTGATCAATTTAATGCATCCTCGATGAATAAAATCATTAACTTTGTTTCCTGAGCCAAAAATTTAGCCATTAAACTGCATTTTTTCCTAAAAAATAATTTAAATCTCATTTCTATTAAATCTCATTGCATCACTGAACAAGCTCAGCATACATCTATGGTGAATCATTACTGATAAAAATCAGTTAAATTAATGGATTTTACTCCAGGATCCCAAGCATTGTGCTCTATATCTGGCCCATCATTAGTTAAGCACTAATTACCAGCACACCTTTAGCATGATGAAGTGTTCACTTGATAGAGAGAAACAGTGATTACAGCAGCGTCTGAAATACAGAAACTGAAAACAGCTGAGAATCACATGAATATCCCACATAATGAGTGAAATCAGATATAACGCACCATAATCATCACATCAGAGATCAAAGCATCAGTGTGTTTTCTGAAGAATAAAGCTGAGTTTGCGTTACAGCGAACCCTACGGGACACACAGATTATCAACACGTCATCATAATATTAATGCTGATGATGAAAAAGCTCATGCTTACAATCAATGTGCTAATATCACAATAATTTAAATTATTATACTTGATGGAATTCTCATTTAGTTTAACTACTGCACTAAAATTAATAAAAAAGTGTATTTATAATAAATCCTGTGTACAAAAATGCCATATTTCTTTTGTTTTTGGGCTGAAATATGACCTGGACGTTTCACGCAACCATATTTCTTCATTACTAAACACTAAACTATTCAACTTTTCATGCTTCAAACAACTGCAGTAGCTTTTTTCAGTTTTTCACAAACTGTATCTTTTCCCACGTTCATTACAGATTGTTACATTAGACAGACAAATACAAGCACAGTGAGAGTCATGTTAAATTTTATTTGGTCTTGCTCTTTTTTGAAGTCTTTTTCTTTTTTTTTTTAACATTTAAAAGTTCCACAGGTTAAAACCCATTACAATTAGCAAAATAAACATTCACACATTCTTTAATACAGAAACACACTCGTCATCGAGCTCTCACACACACACACACACACACACACAGTAATGGAGTGATCAGGCCCAGCCCATTGAGAATAACACACACACACACACACACACACACACACACACACACACACACACACACACACAAACACGACAGATGTTATAGGGCTTCACCAGAACTGAATATATCTCAATAAGCTTAACATAAAACATGAATCATCATCAAAAAGAAATCTTCCTCCCACACAGACAATTCTCCTCAAATTGGCAAGTTTGTAGCAGGTAGTGGAAGATGAAAGTCCATCTGTGAGCCTGAGAGACGTCTGGAGTGTTTTGGTTAAATAAATCTCAAAAACAATGAGAATAAAAGAAGAATTCAAAGGAAAAACTGTTCATATATCTCTGTTTTCAATCAAGGCAAGCCTTTGTTTGTATTTCTGACATTGTAAAACACAGATTTGTCTCTTTGCAGCACCCATAACTCCACAGACTCCAGTGAAGAACTGAACAAAACCTAAAGATATTTCTCAATATACAATATAATAAAGCATCCTAACGTGGACTGTGTCTCTGACCCTACAAATCTCTTGAATCCAGTGTGTTAAAGGCCTCAGTAATAAATATGAATAGCTTTATTCACTGCGAGCGGGATCTGCACACAGTACGACGCTCAAACGCATGATGATGAGTGTGTTTGTGTCAGTGAATCACGCGCGTCTCTGCTTCTGTTTCTGATTTCACGCGAGCGAACAGATGGAAACATTATACAGCGCGAGACAAAACACAGAAGCTGACGTCTGACACACAATCATCATCTTCACTAACGAGCAGAAACCATCTGATCTGACCACAACTAGCAGCGGTGTGTGTTAACTCTGTCAGAAGACAAACATATCTGTGGAAGCTTATTTTCACAATGGAATAAAACATTAAAAGGGAAATTATGATTTTTTTTTCTTTCAAAATTCAGGCTTTTTTTTTCAAATCTCACAATTTTGACTTTTTTCTCTGGTATATCTCAAAATTATATGGAAGCCTGATTCCTCCACTGACTAAAAGATTAAAAAAACTTTTTTTAATTAATTTATTTTTTTAATTTTACAATTCTGACTTTTTCACAATTGTAACTGTGAATCTCACAACTGCAAGTTATAAACTTGAGTTCTATAGAACAACCTTTGCAAATCTATGGAAACCTGTTTAATTTAAAAAAAATTAAGATTAAAAAATGCACATTACAACTTTTTCATCTCACAATTCTGAATTTACATCTTGAAATTTTTGTGTTTTTATCTCACAATTCTGGACTTTTTGTTTTCTTGGAATTCTGTTTTATTAAAATCTAGCAATTTCAATGTTTTTTTCCCTCTTAATTCTGAGTTTAAATTTCACAATTCTATGGAACCTTGTTTCTGCTACATAATAATAAAAAAAAAAGGTTGTGTTTTTATCTTACAAATCTGACTTAAAAAAAAAAAAAAAAATCTGGCAGAAGGCAGAATTGCAAGATGTGAGAAATTGTCAAAATTGAGATATATAGACTATTTACGACTATCACACTAATTGTGGGATAAAAATTCGTAATTACCTTTATTTTTTCTGTGGTGAAAACAACACCACAATTGTATGAAAGCTTGTTTACGCCACGGAATAAAATTTATATTTTAAAACATTTTAAAATGTAATTGTGATTTTTATCCTGTAATTTTGACTTTATTCTGGCAAGTCTCAGTTTATATCTCACAGCTCAGACTTCGACTCAGATATAAAGTCAGAATTGCGGGATATTAATTGTGAGATTGCTATAATTTCCTTTTATTCCATGGTGGAAATACTGTAAGCTTTCATATGCAGAAAGAGTTTCACCAGCAAACCCTGAATGAGAAACAGAGAGGAACTGCAGGCGATCTGACGGGAATGAAAGAGAAGAACCACAGCCGCAGGCCGCATGAAAGATAAAACCCAACGAGAATCAGGTTAACACACATTTATACTAATCTAGATGAGCTCACGGTGCTGATAACTGATGTTTTGCAATGTTAAAGTACACCAGATTCACCCGACAACATTCACAGGCTGATTCTCCTGAAGTGTTTAATGCTCTATTGCTGTATGTACTTATTACTGACACTTAAAACTGATCTGACATTTGTAAATCTGCTCTGCTCTACAAGTGCATGATGACCGAGTGAAACGCCAATGGAGGTCATTGTTCCTGGAGGACTTTCATTGTAGGGAAAGCGTCAGCGTCTGTGAGAGCGACCAGCAGAGAGAGCCATTAGATCTACAGACAGAAGTTACTGCAAAAGAAATCAATGAACTGCAGGTGCAGCGGAGAAACAGCCTCTCATCACTGCAGTCATCCTCAGATCTAGATCATCCATTACATGAGCAATGCAAAAATGACTTTCTCAGTATTTGTGTCTTATTTTCCAGGACAAATATATCACTATTCTCATAGATGCATTTACTTGAGAAACAAAATTCCTTAAGATATTAAGTCTTGTTTTCCAGTAACAATGGTCAAAATCAAATGAGTTCATGCTTAAAACAAGAAAGAAAGACTTCTTCAAGACGAAGTACATTCTTCTTACCCCATGAACAGTTTCGTTCTAGTTTGATGCATAAAATCCCTTCATTTTCACTATTTTTATCAGTCTTTTTTTGTTTTTTGTTTTTGTTTCAGAGACTAAGCCAGGATTTAGGACATTTAAGTAATTTTCATAAACGTGCCTTAGAAAAAAACATTACTGGTGACCATCTTGAGACAAAACAAAGGCACTGACATGTTTTAAGATCAATCATTGCAAGTTTCTTTCAGTTGAAACAGCTCAGACTTACATTTTAGTCTAGGACTAGATTTAAGCCTTGTCTGTGAAACCGGGGGTTAGAGTAAGAAAAATTATCTTAAAGTTCACTTTTCTTACCCCATGAACAGTTTTGTTTGATGCATAATTTGATGCATTTTTATGAGAAAACAAGACAAGTCATTTTTCATCTCCAGTAAATGTGTATTAATTTAGAACATTTAGATAGATTGTACTAATAAATCCAATCTAAAATCAACACGCTTGTACAAACTTTAGACAAAAGCATCGACACTGAAAACATCAATGAAACGTCTCGTTTCATTGCCAGAATGTTTTAGCCATAAATTTAGTGAGGTTTGAGAAATACAAAATGGATTTCTTCTCAACGCATCTGATTTCAAGAATGTTTTAATATTATTTTACTGTAAAACAAGACACAGATACTGATGATGAAAGCGATTCGAGGTTAACGTGTGGGTTTCCATACTGCTTTTGACTAAAACCTGATGTCCTACATTTGGAGAGCCAACATAATGGCATCTATAAAATGACTTTGATTTCATAATCTCAGGCTGATCTTTATTTCTACTTCTGTCTGCCGAGACATTTCCATAATCTCTGACTTAACAAACTTCATTTAAGAAAAGTAGTCCAATCACCACCAGCGAGGTCAGCAGAATGTTTCTCGACTCATTCAAGCGGCGCCTGACGTGAATTACTCGATCTGTTCTGCTCATTTGTTGACTGGCTTCAACATAAAAACACCGGACGTGAAAATCTTCCGATCTTTGGCAACTACTCTACCAGTTAAAAGCTTTTGAACAGTAAGATGTTTAATGTTTTTTAAAGAAGTCTCTTCTGCTCACCAAGCCTGCATTTATTTGATCCAAAGTACAGCAAAAACAGTAACATTTTGAAATATTGTTACTGTTTATCTGAATCCTTTTTTATTTATCTGAATACTGAATCCTTAGCCATCTTCAAGAAACGGCTAAAAACCCATCTCTTCCATCTTTATTTGACCCTCTAACTCTAGCATTCTCTTTTCTAATTTTATTTTATCTATTTCCCTTCTTTTTATGAAAAAAAACACACACACTTGACCCTCTGTCAATTGCATATTTATTCTCTAACTGCTAGCTTTTCTTAAAAAACTAAAACACTAGCTTTCTTTTCTATATTCTATCTACTTGTTTAAAAAATAAATAAATAAATAAAAAACCTTGCTATGTGTACTGCGTTAGGCTAACCGAGACTTGTCATAGCGCTTGCATGTTGTTGTTCTTTTGTTGGTTTTGATTGCTTCTATTGTCCTCATTTGTAAGTCGCTTTGGATAAAAGCGTCTGCTAAATGACTAAATGTAAATGTAAATGTATTATTTAAATTGACTGTTTTCTATTTGAATATATTTTAAAATGTAATTTATACTTGTGATTAATTTCTATAATTTCTTTCCTAAAAAAAGAAAACATTAAGCTTTTGAATGGTACAGTGTATAATGTTACAAAAGCTTTTTATTTCAGATAAATGCTGATCTTTGGATCAAATAAATGCAGGCTTGGTGAGCAGAAGAGACTTCTTTAAAAACATTAAAAATCTTACTCTTCAAAAGCTTTTGACTGGTAGAGTACATTGAAAGTGTAATGGATTCTCCTGCACCTAACGTTCTCGGAATGCACAATAACGCAACTTTAGTCACCAACAGAGACGAATCTGTGCTGAAACAAGGAATCATTTTGAAATCATTTGACACTGACTGCATCACTTTTGAGACCGAATAAAGCGATGCAACAAGTGCGGATCTATTTAAGCGCAACTAGAGGCCATTAAGACCCTGAGACAGTGCTGAAAGACAGGAAGATCAACCAATCAGAGACGTCTGAGACTCCATTTGAAACCCATCAACAGTTCTGGGTCAAGTGGAAACCTCCTGCACTCGTTTCCCAGAAACTGGCATGGACCCCTGGCATGGACCCCTGTTTACGGGCCAGTGTTCAGAAGCGGTCGTCTCTGAGCGGCGCGGGCGATCTGAACGGACTGAGGCCGAGGTTCCGGTGAGGATGGACCCTCTCTTTGGCGCCGTCGCCCGTCCAGCCCAGGTCTACGAGCGGAGAGTCGGCCGGGTTCAGCGGCGCCACTCTGAGCGACAGGTTGGGACTGCCGTTGGTGGAGCAGGGCGCTGAGCGAGAGGTGGGGAAGGGGGTGGAGAAGGGGTCAAAGGTCGAGGCGTGGTGCGAGTGCATGGAGGGGTCGACCCTCAGGTTGAAGGGGTCGCAGTCCGGCGAAGGGAAGGGGTCGCAGTTCGTGAAGGGGTTTGTGGGCGAGGGCTGGTAGCCCAGTCGAGGGCTTGTGGGGCTGCTGATGGCTTTCTTGGGGCCCGCTCTGTCCGTCACACCGGCCGAAACGAAGCTCCACGGGTCAATGCGGGGCCGGTTGGGGGATGGGCGGGGACGAGGGATGATGTTGACCTCCAGACGGCGGGTTTTAGGGCTCCACAAGCGGGGGTCGGGATACAGAGCAAACGGTAGCGGGGCCTCAAAGGTGTCCTGACACAGCGGAAGATCCAACACTAGTACAGAGAAAATAATTATGAAAAAATATGTTGAAACAAAGTTCAAAGCTTAACATTGTTCACATTGCATTCAAGGTTTACATTTTGATCAGCAAATCCATTTCTTGGAAATCAGAGCCATGACCTTGGCGCTGAGAGCTCATACAGTAAATGCAAATGGACTATAATTTAATATTTGTAATACATTTACATTTACATTTACATTTACATTTACATTTATGCATTTAGCAGACGCTTTTATCCAAAGCGACTTACAGTGCATTCAGGCTATACATTTTTTTTATCAGTATCAGTAATAAACATTTTTGATGTACTTTCTGTTTGGTCCAGACAATAGCAGTTCCTCTGATGGGTTTATACTGTATATATACATAAGCGAGACTACTATCTCTATTAACCGGGCAGGAAGTAAATCAGATGATGATACACTATATTGCCAAAAGTACTGGGTCACCCTCTTCTAATGAACAGGTTTGACTACTTTAGTAATTTCCATGAGTACAAATCTTAATGTTTAAGCATATAATGATATTCTAGGGAATTGTGTGCTTCTAATTTTAAAGCAACAGTTTGGACAGGACCCTTTTCTATTCTAACATGACAATGCCTCAGTGTATAAGGCAAGGTTCAAAAAGAAATGATTGATTTAGTCAGTGTGGAAGAACTTGACTGGTCTGCAGAAAGCCAAGTCCTAATCCAAGCTGAACACCTCTGGTGTGACTTTAAATGCAGATCTTGAGCCAAAAACTCTTTACCAAACACTAATGACTTGTACATATGGGTACAGTCATTTTAGACACTTCCAAAACTGTTGCAACAGAGATGGAAATACAATTTTTAAATACAT